>JAGFNQ010006017.1:0-122133 GCA_024364735.1 Boesenbergia rotunda
GAAGATGTTTGAACAGCCTACAAAGGATTCACCACTCCTTGCGAGGAGATGTATACCCAGGCCTATCGTCGGATTGTTACTCAAAGCCTCTGGCCAGAGCATATCATGTTAAGAGTGCGAGTCTCTTAAATACATGAGAGTAATTAGAAATCCAAAGGACGAGAAAGACACTACTTGGGCTAGGTGTGACGTAGTCAGCCTAGTGGGGACTGACACCATTGACCGTGTCCTGAACCAAGTGGGTATAAGGTGGTGAAGGGAATGGGGCACGATTCATTAGAGCTGCTGAAGGGTTTCAGAATAATTTCTTCTGAGGTCAAACCGTTGATCTTTCGATTAATTGGGGATCATGATGTACTACTAGGTGCCACTCATGATCGTTCTATAATTAGTTAAATTATAGACGGCCAACATAAATCGAAAGCCTATTTAGTCACACGCACTACGAGTAATCCGAGGGATTTAAAACGAGTTGAAAATTGGATTTTCCGATCAAGAGAAATAAGTCGAATCTGAGTTAGTCAGAGGCGCAATGGAAGCTAAAAATGGCTAAGTCTTTTGAAGGCTTTTTGGGCGAATTAAATGAGTTTAATTCGCGGCGGTTCGGGTTGGTTTGGCCGGCCAAAGAGGGTGTCAAAACCCCCTTTGGTGGCCGGCCAAATAAGAGGAGAAAACCAATTAATTTTGGTTTAATTAATAAAATAAATCTAGTGCATTTATTTTATAAATTATGGATAATAAATTTGTATAAAGAAATTTATATAAATAAAATTTATAGAAATTTATTCTTTTATGGAAGATTAAAATAATCCATGAATTGGTTTATTTTAATTTTATAAAATCAATTATGAATTGATTTTTCCATAATAAGAAAGTTTATAAATTTCTTATAAAATTTATTCCATAATTTAAAGAGAAAAGAATTAGTTTTATTATAAATTAGTTTATAATAAAGACTCGGTTTAAACGGAATAATTAATAAGAAAATTTATAAGATAAATTTCTTATAACTAATTCCGTTAAATCCGTTAATTCGGTTTAGAGGGAGACTTAGCAAAGGAGTTGCTACTATATAAAGGAACCAAAGGCTAGCCCTTATTCCTAATTAAGAGATTAATTATTCTCTCCCTCTCTCTCTTAATCTCTCCTCTCCTCCTTCTCCTCTCTTCCCTTAGGGCCGGCGCCCACCCTAGCTGCCTCTAGGGCCGGCGCCAACCTACATCCAAGGTGGTGGAGGCCGTGAGCTTCAAGAAGAAGAAGGAGAACCCGAACACGAAGAAGAAGAAGCGGATAGCGACTCCTCTCTTCCCGGAATTCGATTCCGTTACTTCGTTGGTTAGTTTCCATTATTTCTCTTATTCTTCTAGTTGTGCCTTCCGAGAATCTAGTAGTTCTCGTCGGCACAAAACTCGTGACTTTGCGAAGTCATCCCGAAGAGAACTCGGCGTGGACGCGAATAGAGGCGGAGCTTCCAAGGGACGCTACGGTTGGATCTCGTCCCTTACTTCGAGTTACGAGAGGTATAAGTAAATTAGTTTACTTTTCCGCAAAGTTTTATTTTATGATTATGTCAACACACTATAAGGTTGCATGCTAGATACGAAGTTAAAATAATTTAGGAAATTATTTTATGCAAACTCTTCCGCTGCACGTAAAAATTTGAATTTTACGAACTCGTATCCTTGTCGACATGCACCCGGTCCCAACAGTGG
This sequence comes from Boesenbergia rotunda, assembly GCA_024364735.1. Lineage (NCBI taxonomy): Eukaryota > Viridiplantae > Streptophyta > Magnoliopsida > Zingiberales > Zingiberaceae > Boesenbergia > Boesenbergia rotunda. Next base: position 1,713 of record JAGFNQ010006017.1, read on the forward strand.
TATCAGAGCCGGTTAGTGTTCGACATTATCATATAATTGTTTTGCGGAACACTTTGTCATGATCTCAATTTTGGAAAAATTTTTCAATTATGGAAACTTTCAAATTATAATAGATTTTAGATTTAGAAATTTCAAAGTTTGGAAATCCTCATGAAATTTCGCAAACGTTTGGAATTTTCTAGTTTCTAAAATTTTATGATAATTGTGAAAACTTCCCATCTTTGGAAACTTTCCAATTTTGGAAATTTTCTATTTTAGAAATTTTCCAATTTTTGGAAATATGTAAGTTTTCTTTTTACCAGAAACTTACAATTATTCTGAAAATTATTTTGAAATCTCGCAATTTTGGGCACTTTCTTTGAGAAAGTCTAGACAAATTCATGGACAGTTAATTGACAATTAAATTTGAATTGGTTTTTAAATTGACAACAAAATTCTTTATTTTGGATTGAGCCTCGGGGAGCCGTCCAATTTAAAGTTAGTTGTTGTAATTTAATTTCCCAATTTTTTAATTGAAATTGTCATGTTTGATTTGGATTGAGCCTCGGGGAGCCGTCCAATTGGATTTACAACACATTACTTTTCTTTGGGTATCTGAGCCTCGGGGAGCCACCCTTAGAAAACGATTTGTTGTAATTAATTAAATCCATGAATAAAATATGTTTAAGAGGTGATGCTCTTACATATTGTTGTCTCCAAAATTAATTAGGAAAATGGTTTCCTATAGAGTTTCTTAAATGAGATTTTCATGAAAATAATATGTGTTGAATTAAGGGAATTGTCTCTTAATTTAATAAGATTTGATTTAGAGAAATCAAAGTCTTGAACATATTATTTCCGAAATTATTATGACAATTTAGGAAATTGTTTCCCAAAACAATTCCTTTAATAAAGTATGAATTAGAATTAGGAAATCCGGTTCCTAATTCAATTAATGAGACTTGATAACTTAAGTCACATACATACTTTATTAAGGAAATCGTTAGTCATGACATAATGTCATGAATGTGCTTAGAAAAGATGAGACCCAAAACCCCTTACAAAATATTAAGGCCAACACCTTCCATTAATATGGTTAGAATCGGAGTTTTGTTTCTCGTTTGGGTTGATGGACACATCCATGCCCGACTTGAACCTCAACATGTTCAAACCATGGAATTAGTTTATGAATAATATAGTTGGAGTCAGAGGTCAATCCTTAGTTTTGGTTGTTGGACACATCCAAGCCTGACTAAACGGTTGAATGAGCTCCAACCATATTAAAACTATTTCTTGATTAATGGGTCAGCCTTAAGCTTGGAGCATCGATTTGTTGTGCCACAGCCAAGGTCGATGTAAAGAGAGGTGCAGTTGGGTGCTATGTATATGATGCATACTTGTTAATGAGTTAACAACCCAATGATTTATGCAAACATTCAATTAGTTGATAGCATAATGTGATAGTTACATATATGTGATATGTAATCGGTATAATTACCTACCTTCATAGCTAAGAAAAACTTGATGGCCACAGCCATGGTGGTTCTTATCTATGGTTGGATATCAACCTATTTGGAGATGTTCCTACGATCTCCCGAATTGATAATAAGGGTTATTCAATTTGAAAAATAAATAGGATTTTATTAATGTATGTTGATACATTCTTTAATCAATCTTCTCACATAAACTCAATTTGTATTTCTAGGTTAATCACTCGATCATGTCTTCTCTGAATTGCGTTCCATTTTGGACACCAATAAACTGACTGGGCCAAACTTCATGGACTGGCTTCGAAACCTAAGGATAGTCCTCAAGGCGAAAAGCTTGCTTATGTCTTGAAAATCAACTTCCCAACCATCCTCCAGAGAATGCAACTCCAGACCAATTGTTGGCCTATCAGAAACATGTGACCGATTCTGAAATGGCGGGTTGCATCATGCTAGCATCTATGGTACCTGAGCTGCAAAAGCAGCATGAGCATATGGATGCTTATACCATCATCTTCCATCTTCATGAGTTATTTGAAGAGCAGGCGAGATCCGAAAGGTTCGAGGTCTCCAGACTCCTCTTACCTCAAAGATGCAGGAAGGCACTTCTGCCTCACAATTCGTGTTAAAGATGTTGGGGTACATTGAGCGACTGGGCACACTCGGCTTTGCAATGGATCATGAACTAAGTATTGACTTAATTCTGAATTGTCTGTCCAAAAGTTGTTCACAATTTGTGATGAACTATCGGATGAACAAGCTGGAGACTACCATTCCTGAGTTAATCAACATGCTGAAGGCTGTTGAGCCCGCTGTAAGCAGGATCAAAAGGCGGTACTGTTAGTTGGTTCCTCAAAGAAAGGTTCTAAGAGGAAGGCCAAAGAACAGAACAAAGGGAAGAAGAAAAAGGCCAAGAAGACTGAAAAGAAACCAAAAGGAACTTGCCATCATTGTGGCAAGGAGGGTCACTGGCGAAGAAACTGCAAGGCTTATCTTGAGTCCTTGAAGAATAAGGCATCCGATGCCCCTTCCTCTTCAGGTATCTTCGTTATTGAATGTCACTCTATTTCCTCAAATACCTGGGTACTTGATACTGGGTGTAGCTCACATATATGTAATGACATACAGGGGCTAAGGAATAGAAGAAGACTTGTCAAAGGAGAAGCAAATATGCGAGTTGGAAATGGAGCAAAGATTGCTGCTGTTGCCATCGGAACCTATTTGCTAAAGCTCCCCACTGGACGTGTCTTAGAATTGGATAATTGTTATTTTGTTCCTTCATTAATAAAGAACATTGTATCTATTTCATGTTTGAATGAAAAAGGTTATCATTTAACTTTCAGTAACAATTGTTGTTACATAACTTTAAATGCGTTCTTTATGGGAATGAACTTTGTGCAATGGCATCTACACGTTAGATTTATCCAGTGACGTTTTCAATATCGAAGTTAGCAACAAACGTGCTCGAATAGATAATCGAATAGACTCCTACACGTGGCACTGTCGTCTTGGCCATATAAGTAAGAAACGCATGACCGAATTACACCGATGTGGAATTTTGGAATCATTTGAACCCGGTTCATTTGATACATGCGAATCGTGCTTAAAAGGCAAGATGACCAAATTACCCTTTCCCGGAAAGGTAATCCAGTGGGAGAGTTGCTTGGTCTAATACATACCGATGTATGCGGACCAATGTCAACTCAAGCACAAGGAGGCTATAACTACTTCATCACCTTTATCGATGATCACTCACGATTCGGTTATGTGTTCTTGATGAAACACAAATCTGAAGCTTTTGATAAATTCAAAGAATTCAGAAATGAAGTAGAGAAACAACTTGGCAAAAGTATTAAAATACTTCGATCCGATCGGGGTGGAGAATACTTAAGTCAAGAGTTCCAAGATTATCTTAGGGACAATGGGATATTATCCCAATGGACTCCGCCGTATACACCACAGCATAATGGTGTATCTGAGAGGCGAACCGAACCTTGATGGACATGGTTAGGTCGATGATGAATCATGCAACTCTTCCAAAATCCTTTTGGGGCTATGCACTTAAGACAGCTGTTTACTTGCTAAACAGAGTCCCGACCAAGGTAGTCTCTACTACTCCATATGAGATTTGGAATAGTAAGAAACCTCACTTAACTCACCTTAAGATATGGGGTTGTCCTGCTTATGTGAAGCGGGTTGTATCAGACAAATTGGATGCTAAGTCTGATAAATGTCTATTTATTGGATACCCTAAGGAAACGAAGGGTTACCAATTCTATCATCCCTTGGAACAAAAGGTGTTTGTTTCAAGGCATGCTGTATTTCTGGAAAAAGAATTTCTTTTACAAGAAAACAGTGGGAGTGGCATTGAGCTTGATGAAGTTCAAGAAACTCCAATAGACATTACAGAGACACCTAGTCTAGACCCACAACCGAGAACTCATAGTGATGAGCTATCAGTTGAACCTAAAACTACACCACCTCTTCGTAGGTCTGATAGGACACGCAACATTCCAGAGAGATACGGATTTCTCGTAAGTGAATCGAACGACGTGTTGCTCATTGGTGATGACGAACCTATCAGTTATGAAGATGTTCTGAAAAGTTCAGAAAGGGACAAATGGCTTGAGGCCATGAAGTCGGAAATGGATTCCATGTACGAAAATCAAGTATGGGACTTGGTTAACCCACCTGAAGGGATTAAACCCATAGGGTGCAAGTGGGTTTTCAAGAAGAAAACCGACATGGAAGGTAATGTTGTTACCTTTAAGGCTAGATTAGTGGCAAAAGGATATCGTCAGAAACAAGGAATTGATTATGACGAAACCTATTCGCCAGTAGCTATGCTTAAATCCATTCGGATGCTCCTAGCCATAGCAGCTCATTATGATTATGAGATATGGCAAATGGATGTGAAAACAGCTTTCCTTAACGGAAACCTGCTTGAGGATGTATACATGATACAACCTGAAGGTTTCACATCGGTTGATAAAACCAAAGTATGCAAGCTTCGACGATCCATATATGGACTGAAGCAAGCATCTAGGAGCTGGAACATCCGTTTTGATGAGACAATCAAAAAGTTTGATTTCTCACAAAATCCTGACGAACCTTGTGTGTACAAGAAGGTTAGTGGGAGTGCAGTCGTATTCCTAGTATTATATGTCGATGACATCTTACTTATAGGAAACGATATATCAGTTTTACAGACAGTTAAAATTTGGTTGTCCAAAACTTTCTCCATGAAAGACCTGGGAGAAGCAACCTATATCCTTGGGATTAGAATCTATAGAGATAGATCAAAACGGTTGCTTGGTCTTTCGCAGTCTACATATATAGACCGAGTGCTAAAAAGGTTTAGCATGTCGGAATCCAAGAAAGGTTACCTTCCCATCAGGCATGGGATCAACCTTTCGAAGTCTATGTGTCCGCGCACAGAAGACGAGAGGATTAGCATGAATAAGATTCCCTATGCATCCGCAATAGGATCTATCATGTATGCTATGTTATGTACTAGGCCCGATGTATCGTATGCTTTGAGCGTCACAAGCAGATACCAGTCGGATCAGGAATGGATCATTGGGCGGCTGTTAAGACAATCCTTAAGTACTTAAGAAGAACTAAGGATGTATTTCTAATATATGGAGAAGGAGATTTGATAATACGTGGGTATACAGATGCCAGTTTCCAGACAGATAAGGATGACTCCAAATCGCAGTCTGGATACGTATTTACTTTGAATGGAGGCGCAGTAAGTTGGAAGAGTTCCAAACAAGACACCGTAGCGGATTCTACCACGGAAGCGGAGTATATCGCAGCTTCGGAAGCAGCAAAGGAAGCAGTTTGGATCAAGAAGTTTGTCTCAGAACTTGGTGTGGTTCCAACCATTGATGAAGCAGTGCCGGTTTACTGCGACAACAATGGAGCTATTGCACAAGCGAAGGAACCAAGGTCTCATCAACGATCCAAACACGTGCTTCGACGCTATCATCTGATCAGAGAGATTATAAGTAGGAATGACATACAAATTGAGAGAGTTCCCACTGAAAGGAATATAGCGGATCCTTTAACTAAAGCCTTGCCTCAAAGCAAGTTTGAGGGTCATGTTAGAGCCTGTGGTATTGGATACCGTAGCGATTGGCATTAGGCCAAGTGGGAGTTTGTTAGTGATATGAGAGAAGTGTCCTAAGGCAATCGCCTTATGATTGTAAACATTTATTTTAATAAATGATAATTCACTATTTGAGTATACATGTTTGTATTTGATTGGGATCTTAAACTCATATACTGAATGTCCGCCATACAATTCACAGCATAAGAGAATTTGTGATGGGATCACAACTAGTGATTATCTCTAAATGTGCAAATGTGAATTGTTGGAAATATCCCTAGTCGATGAATTGATAAATACGGACACTATCAATTCTGTTGAGACTAGCATGGGTTATTCTCTATTCAGCTGATTCTCACTGGCTGGTGACATTGGGATGTCCGGAGATAAACATGGATGCTAGTTAAGGGAACTAGTTCATTGGAGTGACTAGCTGTAAGACTTCATATGGGAATCTACATGTAGATATGTCAATGAAGATCTTACTGCGGCTTAAGTGCGATGTTCCTTTGACTTGCGGTGTTCAAGTCATCTTGGTCATGGAGACTTATACTTTGACATCTTAAGCAAGCATCTCCAAGGAGGTGTGGACCCAGGATGATCGGGTATAAGCCGAAGTGCCCGAAGATGTTTGAACAGCCTACAAAGGATTCACCACTCCTTGCGAGGAGATGTATACCCAGGCCTATCGTCGGATTGTTACTCAAAGCCTCTGGCCAGAGCATATCATGTTAAGAGTGCGAGTCTCTTAAATACATGAGAGTAATTAGAAATCCAAAGGACGAGAAAGACACTACTTGGGCTAGGTGTGACGTAGTCAGCCTAGTGGGGACTGACACCATTGACCGTGTCCTGAACCAAGTGGGTATAAGGTGGTGAAGGGAATGGGGCACGATTCATTAGAGCTGCTGAAGGGTTTCAGAATAATTTCTTCTGAGGTCAAACCGTTGATCTTTCGATTAATTGGGGATCATGATGTACTACTAGGTGCCACTCATGATCGTTCTATAATTAGTTAAATTATAGACGGCCAACATAAATCGAAAGCCTATTTAGTCACACGCACTACGAGTAATCCGAGGGATTTAAAACGAGTTGAAAATTGGATTTTTCGATCAAGAGAAATAAGTCGAATCTGAGTTAGTCAGAGGCGCAATGGAAGCTAAAAATGGCTAAGTCTTTTGAAGGCTTTTTGGGCGAATTAAATGAGTTTAATTCGCGGCGGTTCGGGTTGGTTTGGCCGGCCAAAGAGGGTGTCAAAACCCCCTTTGGTGGCCGGCCAAATAAGAGGAGAAAACCAATTAATTTTGGTTTAATTAATAAAATAAATCTAGTACTATTTATTTTATAAATTATGGATAATAAATTTGTATAAAGAAATTTATATAAATAAAATTTATAGAAATTTATTCTTTTATGGAAGATTAAAATAATCCATGAATTGGTTTATTTTAATTTTATAAAATCAATTATGAATTGATTTTTCCATAATAAGAAAGTTTATAAATTTCTTATAAAATTTATTCCATAATTTAAAGAGAAAAGAATTAGTTTTATTATAAATTAGTTTATAATAAAGACTCGGTTTAAACGGAATAATTAATAAGAAAATTTATAAGATAAATTTCTTATAACTAATTCCGTTAAATCCGTTAATTCGGTTTAGAGGGAGACTTAGCAAAGGAGTTGCTACTATATAAAGGAACAAAGGCTAGCCCTTATTCCTAATTAAGAGATTAATTATTCTCTCCCTCTCTCTCTTAATCTCTCCTCTCCTCCTTCTCCCTCTCTTCCCTTAGGGCCGGCGCCCACCCTTGAGTCCTAGGGCCGGCGCCCACTGGTGCTAGGGCCGGCGCAAACCTTCTTCCAAGGTGGTGGAGGCCGTGAGCTTCAAGAAGAAGAAGGAGAACCCGAACACGAAGAAGAAGAAGAAGCGGATAGCGATTCCTCTCTTCCCGGAATTCAATTCCGTTACTTCGTTGGTTAGTTTTCCATTATTTTCTCTTATTCTTCTAGTTGTGCCTTCCGAGAATCTACTTGTTCTTGTCGGCACAAAACTTGTGACTTTGCGAAGTCATCCCGAAGAGAACTCGGCGTGGACGCGAATAGAGGCGGAGCTTCCAAGGGACGCTACGGTTGGATCTCGTCCCTTACTTCAAGTTACGAGAGGTATAATGTAAATTAGTTTACTTTTCCGCAAAGTTTTATTTTATGATTATGTCAACACACTATAAGGTTGCATGCTAGATACGAAGTTAAAATAATTTAGAAAATTATTTTATGCAAATTCTTCCGCTGAACGTAAAAATTTAAAATTTTACGAACTCGTATCCTTGTCAACATGCACCCGGTCCCAACATGGCCTCTCCTGTGCGAACTCCAATCCGTAGGCTTGGACAGTGCTTATCCCCTTCATTGAGGCGCCTGAGCTGTCTGGGGCGCCTGTGTTAATACAGGCGCCTAGCTTGACTTGGTCCAAAGGCTTTCGTGGTAGTTTGCTTCGATGGCTTAGTTTGGCATTGCACTAGGGCGCCTGTTTCCATACAGGCGCCTAGCCCAGCGAGGCACCTCCTTCCAATGAGGTGTCTGAGCTGCAGAAACACCGTCCCTTCGTTTCCTGCAACCAGGGTTAGTTCCAAAATACAAGAAGCAAATATATGATATGTTAGACATTATTTACAGCCTAAGCTGTCTTGGTTCTGACTTGGGTCTCCCAAATGGAACCTTAGGTTGAACCGACGCTTAATGTTCCCTCCTACGGGGAACCCATCCTCACCTACTCCTCTCGGGAGAATTTTCCTTTTTGCCAACCGGCTCCTCCGGTTGGACTTTTGCCCAGCTTCACTCACCAGGTCTTCGGTACCCAATCCTCGACCAGGTCTTAGTGCCCAGCTTCACTCACCAGGTCTTTGGTGCCCAGTCCTCGACCAGGTCTTAGTGCCCAGCTTCACTTACCAGGTCTTCGGTGCCCAGTCCTCGACCTGGTCTTAGTGCCCAGCTTCACTCACCAGGTCTTAGTGCCCAGCTTCACTCACAAGGTCTTATTTCCCAACTTTATGTCAGGACTTAGTTGCCCAACCCGCGGCCAGGACTTAGTGCCCAATTCAAAGAATCAAGACTTAGTGCCTAGTGTACCTAGAACTTTCCTGCACACTTAGTAACTTGGTTAGATCACAACCAAATCTTAACTTCTGAACTCTTTGCCATCATCAAAACATACGTTTGACTTTGGTGCTTCCGGCACCAACAATCTCCCCCTTTTTGATTTATGGCAACACGGTTCAAAAGGTTAAGTTAAGCAACATATTATAGCAATCTAACAATACTATCAATAGAATTTTATCTCCCCCTGAATTTCACATTCTCCCCCTGAAATTTTCAATATCATGCGGGTTTTGTAAACTTTCTAAGTGCTATGTGTTTTTCAAGATTTAGCAAAAGCTTTAACTTTTTGACTAAGTGCTTTTCGAAAATAAAGCAATTGTACTCAAGAACACTTAGGCAAATTTGTTTTAAAAAAATTTCCTTAGAAATGTTTTTCAAAATACACTTAGAAATTTTGAAGCCTTTTCGAAGTATTTTAAGAGCACTTAGAAAAAGTTTAAAAGTTTGAAGTACTTGAAACATACATAGAAAAATTTAAAATCTTTTTAAGTACCAAAAAAAACTTTTAGAATAAATTTGAAATACTCAAAACAGTTTAAAAACATTTTTAAGTACTTAAAGAACTTTGAAGTATTTCAAAACTGAGAAGTACTTGAAAACTGAGCACTTAGAACTTTCTACATTACTTTTTGAAAAAGAGATAGAAAAGTTTTTAAAAATTTTCCCTCTTTCTTTTTGTTTCTCTCCCCCTTTGCCATATATCAAAAAAGATTGATACTAATTACAACAAGTAAATTAGAGCTAGTAAGTAATTGAAGTTCTGTATTGAACCAAATCTAATGATTGAAAAAAACTGGACCAAACCATATTAAACCAATCTTGTTTGGGTCCTGTCTAACCATGTTAGCTACTTACTAACTGTCATAAACAGTAGCTTTCGCTAGGGTTAGTCAAGTTAAGTGATCTGATCAAGTTAGATTTTCTAAACTTGACACTTAACTTGATTGCTGTTTAACTTGTATTTATTGCCCCAATTACTGCAGATGCACTGACTTAAAGCATCTTGAATCAAGGGATAGACCTAAGTATCTTAACCCAGTCTAGGTTATCATTCAAAAGTACCCTAAGGTGCTTGTGAGATGCTAGCTTCTAGATCTATAGGTGCATGCAGTTCTAGGGTTAGAGCCTAAACTAAGTCCATTTGCAAAAAAACCCTAGTTTTGAAGGGGTAGTTTTTGAAAGAAAATTAAGTCGGAAAATCATTTTAAATTTCAAAAACTTGATAAATAAAATGATAAATTTGCTAATTTTAGAAAAAAAAATTATGAAAAATAGGAAAAATTTACAAAAATAATATAAATCAGTCATATTCTACTAAGCACAACCCTAACTGCCTTCTTAGTGAGCTAAACTCAGACTCAGGTAAGGGTTTGGTAAAGATATTAGCTAAGTTGGATTTTGAGTCCACATGTTTAAGTACTATTTCACCCTGGCTACATGATCCCTTACAAAATGATGTTTAACTTCTATATGTTTTGTTCGGGAATGTTGAATTGGGTTTTTAGTCAAGTTGATTGAACTAATGTTATCAATATAGACTTGGGTTTGTGTGTAGTCAAGCTGGAAGTCCTTAAGAGTGTGCATCATTCACAAAAGTTGTGCTACACATTCTCCAAGGGCAACATATTCTGCTTCTGTTGTGGATAATGATACGCAGTGTTACTTTCTACTACACCAGCTGACTAGGCTATGTCCTAATAGTTGGTAATTTCCACTTGTACTTTTTCTATCTAATTTACACCCAGCATAGTCAGAGTCAGAATATCTTGATAATTTAAAAGTGGAAGTCCTAGGATACCAAATCCCTACATTTAGGGTACCCTTAATGTACCTAAGTACTATTTTTTAGGGCTGCTAAGTTGGATTCCTTAGCACAAATTTGGTACCTAGCACACATTCCTACAGAAAATAGGATATCAGGTCTGCTAGCGGTCAAGTAAAGTAGGCTACCAATCATACTTTGGTATAACTTAAGATCTACAGGCTTACCTTCAGGGTCATTATCAATTTTAACATTAGTAGCCATAGGGGTACTTAAGCATTTGGAGTTATCCATTTTAAATTTCTTTATTAACTCTTTAGCAACTTGGATTGGTGAACATAATTACCATCTCTAGTCTATTTAATTTGTAATCCTAAGAAAAAGTTGAGCTCACCTACCAAGCTCATTTCGAATTCACTTTCCATTATTTTTACAAATTCTTTTAAAAAGTTAGAGTTGGCGGATCCAAAAATTATATCATCAACATAAATTTGGGCAATAAAGATATCATTTTCTAAGGTTTTAACAAATAGGGTGGAGTCAATTTGACCTTGGTTAAATTTCTTAGAAATTAGATAAGTTGATAAGCGTTCATACCATGCCCTAGGTGCTTGTTTCAACCCATAAAGTGCTTTTCTAAGTTTAAAAACATACTCAGGTTTTTCTAGGTCCTCAAATCCTGGGGGTTGTCCTACATAGACTTCTTCTTTGATAAACCCATTTAAAAAGGCATACTTAACATCCATTTGGTATAGCTTGAACCCTCTATGGGCTGCAAAGGCTAACAACATTCTAATTGACTCAAGTCTGGCTACTGGGGCATAGGTTTCATCATAGTCTAACCCTTCGACTTGACTAAACCCTTTAGCTACTAAGCGGGCTTTATTTCTAACTATTTTCCCTTGATCATTTAATTTGTTTCTGAACACCCACTTATTATCTATAACAGATTTACCCTCAGGTTCAGGTACTAGTACCCATACTTGGTTTCTTTCAAATTGGGCTAACTCCTCTTGCATAGCTATGATCCAATCAGGATAAGGTAGGGCTTCCTTTATAGTCTTAGGTTCAATTTTTGAAATTAATGCGATTTGACTAAGATTTTTATAGGAAGACCTAGTTCTGACTCCTAAGGTTGGATCCTTCTAATTGAGTCAAGAAGCATTTTGGTACTAAAGGTAAATTAATGGTATAAACGTTGTTTTTCCTAGTACCCTTAAGCATAACTTCTGAGTCTTGGACGTTTCTAATCAGGCAGTCAGAGTTGGTAAATGTAACTACGTAGCCAGTATCACATAGTTGACTTATACTAAGCAAATTAAATTTAAAATTTTCAACCAAGAGTACTTTCTTAATCATAAAATCAGACTTGAGTTCAATGTTACCTGACCCAATGACTTTGAGTGTAGTATTGTTACCAAATGCTACTGAGCCTAGGTTCTTGAACTTGATTTTGGAGAATTTCAATTTGTCTCCAGTCATATGTCTGGAGCATCTACTATCCAACATCCATTGGTCCAAATCTTTATGTTCCTACACATAAAGTATTTATTGATTTGGATCCAATTAGAGTTAGGGATAACTTAAAATTGATTTTCACAACCTAGTCTATCTCACTCAGTCTAGTGTTATCAATCACGTTAACCTTATGGGTTTTGTGAGACAAGTTTTCAAAAATAAAGATTTTAATTTTGAAAAGCATGGTTAATTTTGAAGATAATGAATTAATTTTGAAAATTTTATAAAGTTTATGTTTATTTTGAAAAAATGTGTTGAATCTATGATTAATTAAAATTTATGTTAGATTCAAATTTAACAAGTAGTAAAGTGAATTTGATTTTTAGTAATTGGCTTCCAGATCTCGGCGAGGCATAAGGCCATCTTTGACCGTAGCCTTATTGGAGCAACAACACTTTCCTTGACAAAGCCTTTTACTGAAAATTCATCTTCAAGTTACTTCTTGAAAGATTTTGGTCTAACTAGTTTGGGTCTTGGATCGGTATCTTTGGCTAGTTCCACCAGAATGAGTTCCCTAACGTACTATCATCTCACCTCCACCCAATACTATGTTGTTAAAATTTCAATTGAATCTTTTGTCCTTAGTCTAACCAATCCTAAGTCTAAGCATGATAATTAAAATTGCAAAAGGAAATAAACAAGCAAGCAAGCAATTAAAAAATTATCTAATTATAAATATGGTCTTTATATTGGCTCCCCCTGGACTATAGCCTCTATAAGGGTTAGGCAAGATGTGAATCTTATCCTTGGGGATCCAATACTGGTTTGATCTAGCTTGTTTACTTAGACATAGCTTGGGGGCCCATGCTTGGACTTGGGTTCTAGATTGGTTCAATACAGAATAATATGCACGTTGTCTCGACTTAGTTCGATAGCCAAATCCGGATCAGTTAAGAACAGACTTCTGCTTTCCAAGGATCATGTCAAGACCCTTGGAACCCGAAGTGAACCGTTCTAAGACTACTCTGAGCTCCTTGACTTGAGTTTTCAAGGAGGAATTATCTTCCTCAAGCTTTTTAACTTGAGTTGAGTTTCCTTCTTGAATTTGCTAGGTCAAGGACCTCGAGTCGGCTTTCTCTTTCAAGCGTTTCCTGTCGGAGGGACTCGGCTCGGATCTTGGATTTCACTAAGCTACGAGACAAATAAGAAATTAACTTTGACAATTCATATTCAGAGTAACCTCTTACCATGATTTGCCCGTTCTCCGAGATTGTAAGTCTTTCGTCGTCTGGTTCTGACTCTGATCCGGAGTCGACATCTTCCGAGGCGGTTAGGGTGAGGAGATTCGCGTGTGGGACTTCTTCTTCTTCTTCGAAAGAGGATTTGTCCCAGGTGGCTTGGAGAGCCTTCTTTCTTCGCGCCTTTTTGGTTTCTTTCAGGTTGGGGCACTCTGACTTGAAATGTCCCTTTTTATTGCATTCGTAATGGTGACGTTGGTCTTGCTCTTCGAGCATGTTGAAGGTTCTGCTGGATCTTTCTTTCTTCGGCTTGCTTTCTTCTTTCTCGTTTGGTTCTTTAGTTCTTTGTAGTAGTCCCAAGCTAGCCGAACCAACTTGGGTCGATCCCCTTCACTATCTTCTGATTTTGAGTCTGAGTCAGACTCGGGTGCTGGTTGATTCTTCTTCTTGGGAGCTTTCCCTTGAGATTTACCTACAACGAAAGCTATACCTTTCTCGATCAAGGTAGTGTTAGTCTGTTCGTGTAGTTCTAGTTCAGAAAAGAGTTCATCTAATTTGATTTCAGATAAGTTCCTTAAAACGTTGTAGGCATCTACCATAGACACCCACAGTGAGTTTCTCAGAAAAGACTTAAGTGTATACCTTATCAGGTCACGGTTTTCAACCTTGTGACCTATCGTGCGCAGCCCGTTCATCAACTCCTGAATTCTGGCATGGAGTTGGGTTGTAGTCTCACCGTCGTGCATCTTGATTGTATAGAGTTTGTTCAACAACAGATCTCTTTTGCTGATCCTCGTGTCGTAAGTGCCTTCGTGCAGCTCGATTAGCTTGTTCCAAAGCTCCTTCGCGTTGTTGAAGGGTCCCACCCGGTTCAGCTCCTCCTTGGTTAAACCGCATTACAAAGTTTGGGTCGCCTTTGCATCAGCTTCAATTTTCTTCTTTAGTGGGGCGCCCCACTCGGTATAATGTTGCCCCACACCTTGTGCATTTTTAGGAATTTCCAGCACAGACTGGATGATTATCCACATGTCTACCTGAGTTTTCAGGTGGACTTCCATCCTGTTTTTCCAATAGGAGAAGTCTTCTCCACTAAAAAGAAGAGGTCTGGCAGTGCTGTACCCCTCTTGCATGACCATTGAATTTTTCTGAAAAAATTACATGAAAACTTGTCCCAAGACTAAGTCTTAGATTTAGCAGTGCAGAAGAAAATGTTAACAGCGAAAAAAGATAGAGTGGTGTTGCACCAACCTCGATTAACGAGAAAATTCGATCGAGAAAAATAATTTAAAATTCAAAAATCTGAAAAAAAAATTTCAAACTGGTGGTTGCACCAAGTTTGAGCCACCTGCTCTGATACCACTTGTTGGATCGGAGTAAATCGATAGAGGGGGTTGAATATCGATCGGAAAATTTTTGGATAAATAGAGAAATTACACAGCGGAAAGAGTAAAACAAAGTCGCTAACACAGTTTGTTTTATTTAGTTCAGAGTCGCGGTCGGCTCCTACCCCAAGGCCACAGTCCTTGACCGTTTACGATGGACAATTCTATATTCGAAGAATGTTTACAATTTGGAGTACAGATATAGAATTAAAAAGGAAGTAACAACACTTAAGAAATTTAATCTATTACCGACGACCGGAGTAGATGGAATGGTTTGGTGACCGATCAGGGAATTTAGCTTAGAGGGCTAGGTTTGAGTCCCTGGATTGGTCTGGTGACTGATCAGGGAATTTGGCACGCTGCTCCATCGTGGATCGGTCCGGTGATCGATCCAGCAATGACTGATCGGTCTGGTGACCGATCAGGGAACGCACAGTGAGGTTGGGAACCTACTGTGTGGCTCCTGATCGGTCTGGTGACCGATCAGGGAGCAGGCCGTTGCCTCTTTGCTTGGCTCCTGATCGGTCCGGTAACCGATCAGGGAGCAGGCAGCTTCCTCACTGCCTTGCTTCTGATCGGTCTGGTGACCGATCAGGGAGCACTCAGTGAGTTGATTTCCCCCGCTGATCAGCTCCTGAACGGTCTGGTGACCGATCCACGACATAGGATTTGATTTCCGTGGTTACTCTTCACTCAGACATGGACCGATCAGGCTTGAGCCTGATCGGACAGGGAGCTACCTGATCGGTCTGGTGACCGATCAGGCTTCACTCTGATCGGTCTGGTGACCGATCAGGCTTGTGTCACCGTGAGAGTTGGGAGTCCCAGCAAAGCGCTGGATCGGTCTGGTGACCGACCCACGAGCCCTGGATCGGTCCGGTGACCGATCACTTTAATTCAAAATGCACTGTCAGACGCTCTGATCGCGTCTGAACGTATCCGATTCTCTGCGCTTAACATCTGATACATGATTTTCTGCTTGATATGCTGTGCTAACACTCTAATTGAGCTGCAGGTGACAGGGAAGGATTCAAATACTCAAGGAGAGTCAATGAAGGTCTTTCCTTAGAGCAGGTTTGTCCGTTTTCCATCTCAGGTTGCAAAGGACACTGGCGCCGGCTGGAGCTGCTGACTGGGGCTAGTCTGAGGGAAGCTCAGGGAGTCCAGAAGAGCTCAGTGGTGGCTGGTGGTTGTAGGAGAGCAGTTGGAGGCTGCAGTGAGATGGTGTCACCTGGTGCTCAGTGGAGAAACAAAAGGGCGTAGAGGAGAAGAGCAGAGTAGAGTTCGTGGAAGCGATTTCTGTCTTGAGTTCTTGCTGCGCGTTTGTGTTCTCCACACTTTGCTTGTGCGTTCTGAAGTTCCATCATCTTGAGCATGCAACTGCAATCAGTGAAGCAACCATCCCTTACTTGAGCGCTTGGAGGAAGGAACAAGAGGCTTTGAGTCCAACAGCGAGAAGACACGAAGAAAGGGTTCTTGCGTGAGATCGTCGCTGGGTGGAGCTCAGGAGAAGCTTGCTGTGTTCTTGTCTGTGCTAAGTGCTAAGTAAGATCTTTCTTGTGTTTCATTGTGCTTAAAATTATATCCTTGATTGAAACGTTGTGGAGAGGTTACTCCACCGAGAAGGAGGTTGCTTTCTATCCGGATCTTCCGGGGCTTGATCTGCCGACGATCAAGGGATCACCCACCTTAAGAGTATGCCAAGGAGTAGGGGCAAGTTATCCCCAAACCTTGTAAATCCTCTTGTTAGTGTTCTTGTGTTTGCTCATAGTTTAGGGTTTTAGTTTTCTGCATATTTTGTTTTTACTACTTCCACTGTGCTACTAAAAGTTTGAGTGCAGAAAATCGATAAGCGATCAAGACCAAGTGTTTGGCTATATTCACCCCCCCCTCTCTAGCCATCTGAGTTCCAACACGGGTTTGAGGACCCTAAATATCCAAGACACGTGTTCAAATTAAGAAAAGTCTTATATGGATTGAAACAAGCTCCCCGGGCTTGGTATGAAAGGCTTTCTTCATTTCTAGTGTCTAAGGAGTTTAGGAGAGGAACAATTGACTCTACATTGTTCCTAAAATCTAAGGACAAGGACATATTTGTTGCCTAAGTTTATGTAGACGATATCATTTTTGGGTCAACAAATAATGACTTCCTACAAGAATTCATCAAGTCTATTGAAAATGAATTTGAAATGAGTCTTGTAGGAGAGTTGACCTTCTTTTTAGGTCTTCAAGTTAAGCAAACTAATGAAGGTACACATGCCTTTCAAACCAAATATGCTAAGGAGATGTTAAAGAAATTTGGTTTAGAAAATGCTAAGGTAGCATCTACACCCATAGGAACCCATGTGAAAATGGATAGTGACCTTGAAGGGAAAATGGTAGACTCTAAACAATACAGAAGCATGATTGGTAGCCTCCTATACCTAACCGCTAGTAGACCCGACATACTTTTTGCGGTAGGTATGTGTGCTAGGTACCAATCTTGTGCCAAAGAGTCCCATTTGGTTGTAGTTAAGAGGATCCTAAGATATGTGAAAGGTACCCTAAATGTCAGACTCTGGTATCCTAGAACTCTTAGTGTTGATCTAATTGGATACACCGACTCGGACTATATAGGTTGTAAGCTAGATAGGAAGAGTACAAGTGAAGGGTGTTAATTCCTTGGGTCTTCCTTAGTTAGTTGGAGTAGTAGGAAACAACCATGCATTGCTCTATCAACAACGGAGGCGGAATATGTGGCAATGGGTGGGTGTGTTTCCCAACTCCTTTGGATTATGTACACCTTAGAGGATTATGAGTTACATTACATCAAGGTCAAAGTATTGTGTGATAATGTAAGTACAATCAATTTAACCAAAAATCCGGTTCATCACTCTAGGACAAAACACATTGAAGTGAAACATCACTTCATTAGAGACCATGTGGCAAGGGGAGACATAGCACTACACTATGTTGAATCAAAGTCGATCCTAGCCGATATCTTTACCAAGTCTCTTCCTAAATCGGAGTTTACATCCTTAAGAAGAGGCCTTGGAATGTATTTTGTGGAAGTGTAGGATGAACTTTGAGATATTGGATGTGAAAAAGGGTGCTTGATCCATTAGGGTGATACATTTGGTTCACTTGTGCTTATGGCACATTGTTGAACCATTAGAAGTATCAAAATATGAAAACTAGACCAACTATGGGGAAGACAAGTGTTTAATCAATGAACACTTTGCCCAAAGATCATAGTTGGACATTTTAAACCTTTGAAAACCATTTTATGTCTTATATACTTTGCCATGTTTTTAAAAGTCATATGATTGCAAAACTAGATTGTAATTTTAATACAAAATGTAGTGTTTTTCAAGGTTTTTAAGTTTTTATCAAAAGTCATGCATGTTTGAAATTTTATATGGACTAATATTTTTCCCTAATAAAGTATATCATTTCAAACATATCTGCAAAATTTTACAATTTTTGGAATTTTTTTGATTTTTCTGGAGGTTTCTGAAATTCGACAGAAAACCTGAAAAATGAAACTGATAGCGTATCAGTCGACTGCCCCATGGGCAGTCGACTGGCACGTGTGTTTTTCAACTACTGTGAAAAATTTCAGAAATCCATTATTCTCACTTTTGATGCCCTAGGGTTGGGTTGCTTAAGGCAATCCTTTTGATGGTGTCAAAGGGGGAGAATGGGTGGTTTAAGTTAGAATTTTAACTTGAAATGGAGGGTTTAAGGTTTTCCTTCTCACTTAAACCTTGAATGATTAAAAATGGGGAGAAGACATGGATTAAGGGGGAGGTTACCTCTTAGGTTCTGATATGTCTTACATTTTTAAGATTGTTGAGTGTTAAGTGGAAACTTAACTTGGATTATGATTAGAATTGAAAATGGGGAGAAGACATAGGTTAAGGGGGAGGTTACCTCTTAGGGTTACTATGTCTTATGCTTTTTCAATTGCTATTTTTTGCTATTGTTATTGTGGTTGTTATTTATCTCTAACTTAAACATATTGTCACGCATCAAAAAGGGGGAGATTGTTGAGGCAATCGGCTCTTAAATGATTGGAAGATCATGGTTTTGATGTGTGTGGTTGAATATGTTTAAGGTTAGAGTGTTATGTTGTATTTGATGTGTGTGATTGAGTTTGCAGGACTTGGAGAATCACACATGTTGGACATATCCGAGGGACGAGAGCCGAGGGAGGAGAGCTCCAAGGGCAAGCCGGGAAGTGGACTTCAAGGGCACACGTGAAGGGTGGCATGGAGGCAAGCCAAAGGAAGGCTTGCGTACGCATCCAAGGGATGATAGCTAGAGGAAGAGGACTTCAAGAGGCAAGCCAAGGGAGCAGACCTGATGACATACACGAAGGAGAAGGTCCGGAGTGGATGGAGCTGAGCTGAGAGGCAGGGCAGTCGACTGGCCATGGGGCAGTCGACTGCCAAAACCCACAGAAAGTTTTCGGCCTCGGACCAGTCGACTGTCCATGAGGCAGTCGACTGTCCATTGTTGATGCAGTCTGGCCTTGATTGTTATTTTGGTGTTGACACCGATTTTAGTTTAGGTGGATAGTTATTGATTATGATTAAGTCCTGATCGGGGATCAGGCATGGTATGGAAAATCCTAGCTTGGAGGGCTAGGTGTTGGAAAATCCTAACCTGGAGGGTTAGGTGTTGAAAATCCTAGCTTGGAGGGCTAGGTGTGTGAAAAGTCCTAATTCGGAAGAGGTGGGTGAAAAGTCCTAGCTTGGAGGGCTAGGTGAAAAGTCCTAACTTGGAGGGTTAGGTGCAAATTCCCATCTTGGAGAATTAGGTGAAAAAGTCCTGGCTTGGAGGGTCAGGTCCTAGCTTGGAAGGCTAGGTTTGGAAAAGTCCTAATCCGGAAGAGTTGGGTGAAAAGTCCTAGCTTGGAGGGCTAGGTGAAAAGTCCTAGCTTGGAGGGCTAGGTGAAAAGTCCTAACTTGGAGGATTAGGTGCAAATTCCCAACTTGGAGGGTTAGGTGAAAAATCCTTAGCTTGGAGGGCTAAGGTGATTGGAGCCCCTGGATCGGTCTGGTGACCGATCAGGGAGTTGGCACGGTGCTCCTTCGTGGATCGGTCTGGTGACCGATCCAGCGATGACTGATCGGTCTGGTGACCGATCAGGGAGTATGCGTTTCACCCACTGCTTGGCTCCTGATCGGTTTGGTGACCAATCAGGGAGCAAACAGTGAGGTTGAGTTCCCTTGCTGATCTGCTCCTGATCGGTCTAGTGACCGATCAGGATCACTGTGCAGATCGTTCTGGAGAACGATCCAGTGTCGCAAGTTCCTCTCTTTGACCGATCAGGACGGAGCCTGATCGGTCTGGACCCATCCTGATCGGTCTGGTGACCGATTAGGATGTTTCCTGATCGGTCTGGTGATCGATTAGGAGGTCTGGACTGTGAAGCTCAGAAATCGCCCGATAAAGGGGTGGATCGGTCCGGTGATCGATCCACAACCTGGGATCGGTCTGGTGACCGATCCAGGAGAGTCTCAAAGAAATCGCGATTTCTAATCAAGCATTGGGGACCGATCAGGACGGAGCCTGATCGGTCTGGACCCAGCCTGATCGGTCTGGTGACCGATCAGGAGGCTCTCTGATCGGTCCGGTGACCGATCACTTTAATTCAAATTGCACTGTCAGACGCACTGATCGCGTCTGAACGTATTCGATTCTCTGTGCTTAACATCTGATACATGATATGTTGTTTGATATGATGCTCTAACACTCTGACTAAGCTGCAAGTGACAGGGGAGGATTCAAACACTCAAGGAGAAGTCAATGGAGACTTTCCTTGGAGCAGGTTTGTCCGTTTTCCATCTCAGGTTGCAACGGCCGGAGCTGCAGACTGGAGCTGCTGATTGGAGCTTGGCTGAGGGGAGCTCAGGATGTCCAGGAAGGGTTCAGTAGTAGCTGGCGTTGGTAGAGAAGCAACTGGAGGCTGCAGGAGATGCTGTCACCTGGTGCTGAGTGGAGGAACAAAAGGGCGGAAGAAGGCTTCAATGAAGCAAGAGTTTGTGAACTAAGTTCTTGCCGCGCCTTGTGTTCTCCACAACTAGCTTGCTGTGTTCCTAAAGTTGTCATCACCTTGAGCAAGCGATTGCATTCTTGAAGCAACCATCCATTACTTGAGCGCTTGAAGGAGAGAATAAGAAGCTTGGAGTCCGACAGCGGGAAGACACGAGGAAGGGTTTCTTGCGTGAGATCGCCGCTAGGTGGAGCTCAGGAAAGCTTGCTGTGTTCTTGTCTTTGCTGAGTGCTTGAGTAAGATCTTTCTTGTTGTTTCATTGAGCTTAAACATTTATCTGTGATTGAAACGCTGTGGAGAGGTTTCTCCACCGAGAAGGAGGTTGTCTTCTATCCGGTGCTAACCGGGGCTTGATCTGCCGACGATCAAGGGATCGCCCACCTTAAGGGCACGCCAAGGAGTAGGGGCAAGTTATCCCCGAACCTTGTAAACCCTCCTTGTTAGCGATCTTGTTAGTTGTAGTTGTTTCCCTTCATTTTCTGTTTCTGCATTTTCTGTTTTCATACTTCCGCTGTGCTACTAACAAAGTGAAGTGCAGAAATTGGATTTGGGTCTAAGTGAAAGTGATTGGCTATATTCACCCCCCCCCCTCTCTAGCCATTCGGTTTCCAACACCCATGAGGCAGTCGACTGGTATACCCCGAAAACTAGCCGTTGGCTAGCAATTAATGCTAGACCAGTCGACTGCCCTTGGGGAAGTCGACTGGTGCGGGGCTGGACAGACTGCGAGATTGTCCTGTTCACCAATAAAAGGAGCACCTTTTTGCACGAGCACGGTATGGTTCCGTACAGTGTCGAAGTGCTGCTCGTCTGAAGAGTGTTTTCCACTTCCTCTCTTGTATTCTACTGTATTCTGAAAAGAGGAAGATCGACTGTAAAGGTTTCTCCACCTCAAGGAGAGTTTTCGATAGTGAAAAGTGGTGCTCGCGGCGTGGATCCTTGGACTAGTCACCCATCTGGGTGGATACCAAGTAAACGATAAGTGTTAGCATTGTAATTATTTTCATTTGCATATTATTTCCGCTGCACTAACAAATTTGTAGAGATCCAATCCGAAAAAGTGTTATTCACCCCCCCCTCTAGCACGCCTAGACGATCCTTCAAGTATGACAGTTGTCTCGACTTAGTCGATACCCTAACCCGGATTGATTTAGACCGGACTTCTGTTTTCCAAGGATCATGTCAAGACCCTTGGAACCCGAAGTAAATCGTTCTAAAGCCACTCTAAGGTCCTTGACTTGAGTTTTCAAGGAGGAGTTCTCTTTCTCAAGCTTTTCAACTTGAGTAGAGGTTCCTTCTTGAACCTTCTCGGTCAAGGATCTAGAGTTAGCTCCCTCTTTCAGGAGTTTTACTTCCTGTCAGAGGGATTTGACTCGGATTTTGGCTTTCGCCAAGTTACGAGATAAGTAAGCAATTAACTTTGATAATTCTACTTCAGAATAACCATTTACCGTTATTTTGTCGTTCTCCGAAATTATGAGTCTTCCGTCGTCCGGCTCTGATTCCGATCCAGTGTCGATGTCTTCTGAAGTGGTCAAGGCGAGAAGGGTTGACTGTGGGGCCTCTTCTTCTTCTTCGGAGGAAGATTCGTCCCACGTGGCTTGAAGAGCCTTCTTCCTTCGAGTCTTCTTGGCTTCCTTTAGATTAGGGAACTCCGATTTGTAGTGTCCCTTCTTGTTGCATTCGTAGCAGGTCACATTTGGTTTAGTCTTTGAAGTTAAAGGTTCAGCTGGATCTTCCTTTCTTCGGCTGGCTTTCCTTCTATTGGTCTGATGCTTCAGCTCCTTGTAGTAGTCCCGGGCTAGCCGAACCAACTTGGGTCAATCCCCTTCACTATCTTATGAGTCTGAGTCTGAGTCAGCCTCAGGTGCAGGTTGAGGCTTCTTCTTGGCTACCTTTCCTTGGGTCTTACCTGCAAGAAAAGCAATACCTTTCTTAGCTAAAGTGCAGTTAGTCTGCTCATGTAATTCTAATTCTGAAAACAATTCATCTTATTTAATTTTAGAAAGATCCCTAGAAACCTTGTAAGCATCTACCATAGATGCCCACAGAGTATTTCTTGGGAAAGCATTTAGGGTATACCTGATAAGGTCACGGTTTTCTACCTTGTGACCGATTGTGTGCAAGCCATTCATCAGCTCCTGGATTCTGGCGTAGAGCTGTGCTGCTCACTCACCTTCATTCATCTTTATAGTGTAGAGTTTATTCAGCAGTAGATCCCTTTTGCTGATTCTGGTGTCGGAGGTGCCTTCGTGCAGTTCAATTAGTTTGCTCTAGAGTTCATTAGCACTGTTGAAGGGTCCCACCCGGTTCAGTTCATCCTTGGTTAATCCACACTGCAACATTTGAGTTGCCTTTGCATCAGCCTCGATCTTTTTCTTCAACGAGGCGTCCCATTCTGTGTAGTACTGTGTCACTCCTTCAGCATTCTTGGGGATTTCTAGGCCAGATTGGATAATAATCCACATATCCACCTAAGTTTTCAGGTGGACTTCCATCCGATTCTTCCAGTAGGAGAAATCTTCTACACTGAAGAGTGGTGGTCTGGCTGTGCTGAAACCCTCTTGCATGGCCATAATAATTTCTGAAATAACAACAAAAACAAAGAAACTGTCCCAAGACTTGATCTTGGATTAGTAGTGCGGGAAAAGAAGAAAAATTAATCAAGAAAAAGCAATCGAGTGGTGTTGCACCAACCTCAATTAACGAGACAAAATTCGAAAAAGAAAAATAATTTCGTAAAATCTGAAAACTAATCTCTAATTGGTGGTTGCAACAAATCTGAGTCTGTAACGACCCGGAAAATTCTCTTAATATTTTATTAAAATATTAAGCATGTTTAGATAATTTTCCAAGGGACCAAGGAATATTAATGCAAACTTGGGCCTAGAAAATCCATATTTTCCCATTTAAATTAGGAAAAAAGGGCACTAATGGGCCTTATATGGGCTTGCTAGTACCATAATTATCGGTGGATTTTAGGTAAAAGTTAGTATAAATATAAATAGGATTTAATTGGATATATTAGCATGATTTTGGGTAAATATTAGTCTAATTTCCCCATTTAAATAAAGAGATTTGGTACTAATGGGCTTAAATGGGCTCCAAAAATGGGTATTAATTGGGTAAAATTTATATAAATATAAAAGGATTTTCATTGGGAATATTGGCATAATTATGGGTGATTTTTGGAGAATTTTCGAAATAAAAGGGAAATTTTCGAAAATAAGAAAAAGGATTAAATAAAATAAAAATAAAATAAAAATAAAGGTGCATGGGCCAAGGATTGAACCTTGGACCTCTTCTACAATAATGAATGCTTTAACCAACTCACCTAGCAAGGAATTCTTGTGAGGAAAGGAAGTGAATGGTGGTTAAATGGTAGAAGAAGATGAAGGGCCATGGAAAACTCTTCATTCACCACCTTAATGGTTGATTAATAAGGGGGTTTGGGAGTTTCATTCTTCATGCCATAAATTGCATTTGCTTCTCTCTTCCTTCTCCATTCTTGCCGAGCACTCAAGGAGGACTTCTCCCTTGAGAAAACTTCACAAAAAGTCTCATCCTCCAAGATCTAAGGTCTTCTCAAGTTTCCAAGGGCTAGGTGTGGTCAAGTCTTCTTCCTTCTTTCCATCCAAGGTCTAAAAATCAAGAAATCTAAGGTAAGACTCCCTCACCTATGGTATAATAGTTATCTATGATTTCCATGATTTTTAGCATGATATATGGGTTAGTTTTTGGATGTGATGATGAAAGGAAAGAAAAACCAAGGTCCTTAAGTTCAAGGGTTTCGGCCAGCAGGTTTTAAAGGTCTAAAACTATGTTAAAAATCATGATAATGTTATTTAGTGTTCCCTTATGATGTTTAGAAGTTAAGTAAAATTTTTGGGAATTTTTAGAGTGCTCTAGGACACCCTAGAGTTTCGGCCAACATGAAGGAAGCAAAACCCAGAACTTTAAGTTCAAGGGTTTCGGCCAGCATGTTTTAAAGGTCTAAAAATATGTTAAAAATCATGATAATGTTATTTAGTATTCCCTTATGATGTTTAGAAGTGAAGTAAAATTTTTGGGAATTTTTAGAGTGCTCTAGGACACCCTAGAGTTTCGGCCAACATGAAGGAAGCAAAACCCAGAACTTTAAGTTCAAGGGTTTCGGCCAGCATGTTTTAAAGGTCTAGAAATATGTTAAAAATCATGATAATCTTATTTAGTGTTCCCTTATGATGTTTAGAAGTTAAGTATAATTTTTGGGAATTTTTGGGGTACCCTAGAGGCCCCATATGTCTCGGCCAACATGAAAGAAGCAAAACCCAGAACCTTAAGTTCAAGGGTTTCGGCCACCATGTTTTAAATGTCTAAAAATATGTTAAAAATCATTATAATGTTATTTAATGTTCCATTATGATGTTTAGATATGAAGTATAATTTTTGGGAATTTTTGGAATACCCTAGAGGCCCCATATGTTTCGGCCAACAAGAAAGAAGCAAAACCCAGAACCTTAAGTTCAAGGGTTTCGGCCACCATGATTTAAATGTCTATAAATATGTTAAAAATCATGATAATGTTATTTAATGTTCCCTTATGATGTGTAGAGGTTAAGTATAATTTTTGGAAATTGTTGGAGTACCCTAGAGGCCCATATGGTTCGGCCAACCCCGAGGACCCAAGGGTTAAGGGTTGAGTCTTTAACTTCAAGCATATGTTTATGTGTTGCCATGATATAAGGATGATGGATGGTGATTATGTGAATTTTCACATAGCCTTGGGACTCCACAAGTTTCGGCCAATATGGGTTAATAGGGAAAAAGTTAAGATTTATTTCAAGTAAGGGTCCCAATAGCCCTACGGTAAGATGTGATTTATGTTTATGAATGATATGCCATGTCTTATGAATGATATGCCATGCTTTATGAATAATATGCATGTATGCCATGTCTTATGAATGATACGTATGTACGCCATGTTTTATGAATAAGATGTATGTATGCCATGTATTATGAATGAGGTTAAAGTACATGCCATTAAGGCCATAACGATGATGAATGACAAGTATGATGATGAATGACAAGTATGATGAATGAAAGATGATGCTTATGTCTTTAAGGCATAAATATGCTAAACGGCACGGTCGATGGTTGACGGTACGACGGTCGAAAGGACCGGTAAATGGGCCGGTAGACGGGCCGAGCCGTAACAAGTATGCTATGTTAAGTATGCCATGAATGTCTCATGAATGATGAAGCATGTAAAGTATTTTACTTTATGAATGGGCTTGTACCGGACCGAAGTATGGGTCCAAGGGATGGGCACCTTAAGAACGCCCCGGTTCTGGACTACCGACTATGCTGTCCACGGTTCTGGCACTACCGAAGCTGTGCAACAGGGATGGGCACCTTAAGAACGCCTCGGTTCGGGGACTACCGACTATGCTGTCCTTACCCTAGTAGGTCGAGGCTAGCTACCTCGTATTTACTTAGGGATGCGCGCTTATGATGTATGTATGTGGTACAAGCCAGGGCCCAATGATATGATGATTATGTTTAAGAAATGAAAAGTATGTTTTTAAAGATTAAGCATCCGTATGATATATACGCATTGCCCATGCATTCATTATGAAAAAGTATGTTTATGAAAAGTATGTTTATGAAAAATATGATTTTAAACTAAGCATCCTTATGATATATGCACTTGCTCATGCATCCATCTATGTATGCATTATGTTATGAAAAGTATGTTTACGAAAAGTATGTTATGAAGGTAGGTTCATGCCATGATTTTATTTATGTTTATGCCATGATTTTATTTATGTTTATGCCATGATATTATTTAAGCTTATGCCATGATATTATTTATGTTTATGCTATGATGTTATTTATGTTTATGCCATGATTTGATGCTAGTTAGAATGCCATGCTTTAATTATGTTTATGATAGTTTAGGATGCCATGATTTTATCTATGCTCATGTTAGTTTAGGATGCCATGATTTTATGCTAGTTTAGAATGCCATGCTTTAATTATGTGTATGCTAAGTTAGGGTGCCATGAGTTTATTGATGTTTATGTTAGTTTAGGATGCCATGGTTTAATTATGTTTATGTTACGTTAGAATGCCATTATTTTGTTCATGCTCATGCTAGTATGGGATGCCATGATTGTAATTAGATTTATGCCATGATTTTATTTATGTCTATGTCAAGTATTATGCCATGCCATGAATGTTTACGATGTTTATGTCTATATCAAGTATTATGCCATGCTATGAATGTTTACGATGATTATGTTATGTCAAGTATTATGTCGTACCCGAATGTTTATGGTTATGTTTATGCCATGCTATGAATGGGATGAAGCTATGTCCATGACATGTCAAATGAATGCTAAGTGATGATAAGGATGATGTTCTAAGTAAAGCGCTAAGTGTGCTAATGTTTCATATGTTTATGATTAAGTGACGGATGGTTTTCATGAGTAGGAAAGAGTCTTACTAAGCCTGTGTGCTTATAGTCTTACTTTCTTATACCGCAGATCACGCAAGGGAACAGTAAGGAAGCAGCAGGAGGGCATTACAGAATGTGTGTGATAGTGACTTGGCCAAGAGACCATATGTTTGCTTGTCTTATGATAGAACTTTACCTTTACTACTAAGTACTTGAATATGACTATGACTCTATGACATGATGCTAAAGTATGACAGAATGCTAAAGTATGACATGACGCTAAGTATGGCATGATGCTAAGTATGACATGATGCTAAGTATGTTATGATGCTAGGAATGCTAGAAAGTGCATGTAGGTGTAAGTTTAAAGTTTTCCGCTGCATTATGATGTCTACATGTCCTAAGTATGTTAACGTAACACCGCTTTATGATGGTCAAAGAAAAAAAAAAGCGGGTGTTACAGAGCCACCCGCTCTGATACCACTTGTTAGATCGGAGAAAACGATAGAGGGGGGATGACTATCGTTAACAAATTTTTCGGACAGTTAAAGAATATGCGCAACGGAAAGAAATAAAGTACACGAGTACACAAGTCTATTTTTTACTTGGTTCGGAGTCGCGGTCGGCTCCTACTCCAAGGGCCACGGTCCTTGACCATTTACATTGGGAAATTCTATATTCGGAAAGATTTTTACAGATTGATAGTACAGATATAGAATTCGAAAAACTAAATCACACACTTTCGTAAATTAAAACTTTACCAACGCCCGAGATGGACCAAATTCCGGAGCAGAGGGTCATCGACGACGCTGAAATCTCGAAATGGAACTTTGCTGGAGCGCAGCGTGTAAGCGAAAGTGTTTGGAGCGTTGGAATGAATGGTTGTTGAAGCCTTGGGCGTGAGCCCCCTTTTATAGTGCTCATACGGGCGCCTCTGACGTTGGGGGCGCCTAACACGTGGCCTTCCCAGCGAGAATCCTTATCCGCGGGCTCGGTCAGCGCTTATCCACCCCCACTCGGGCGCCTGAGCTGATGGGGGCGCCCGTGACTTCACGGGCGCCTGATCCGCCTTGGTCCAGTGGCTTCCCAGCTATGTTTTAGGTTTTGCCTTCACTCTTGGGCGCTCATATCCTTACGGGCGCCTGGGCCCATTCGGGCGCCTGAGCCCATTCGGGCGCCTGTCTCCATTCGGGTGCTTAGGCCCAGTGAAGTACCTCACTTGCAGACGACCAGTCCTTCGACCCTGCAACTAAGGTTAGTACCAAAAACACAACAAGTATTAATTACAGCCGTAGCTGACTTGGTTCTGACTTCGGGTCTCCCAAATAGAACCCTAGGTCGAACCGACGCCTACTGCTCCCTCGACGGGGAATGCGTCCTCACCTACTCCTCTCAGGAGAGTTTACCTTTTGCCAACTGGTTCCTCCGGTTGGACTTTTGCCCAATCCACCTGACCAGGTCTTCGTGCCCAACTTCCGATCAGGTCTTCGGTGCCCAGCCCCTTGCCAGGACTTCGTGCCCAGTCCTTAACCAGGACTTCTTTGCCCGACTTCCAGTCAGGTCTTCTTGCCCAGTCCTTGACTAGGACTTCTTTGCCCAGCCCTTTTGCCAGGACTTCTTGCCTAGTGTACCTAGGACTTCTTCCTGCACACTCAGTGAACAAGTTAGATCACAATAACATCTTAACTTCTGAACCCTTTGCCATTATCAAAACTCAGGTTTGACTTAGGTGCTGTCTGCACCAACACAAAGTCGGGAGGGTTCGAGTGCGGAGTGAAATGTACTCAGGGAGTGTAACCCTAGGATTAGGTTCGGACTAGTCGACAGCTCTGGGAGTAGTCGACTGGTGTCGGCTAGGACAACTGCTGGATTCGAACGTTGTACTATAACAGTCGAATCTGAGTGGGACCAGTCGACTGCCCCAGGGGCAGTAGACTGGTAGCGGTTGTTTCATACTCGAGCTCTATTTCAAGGAGCTCATTTCAGGCTACTTTCTCTTGGTGAAACTTACTTGGTTAGAGTGAGTTAGTAGCCTAGTGATCTCACGTAGTGTCCATAGTTTGTGGAAAGGTTTCTCCACCTACAAGGAGCTACGCGATCTAGCTGGGGGTGCTCCAGGGAATCATCCACCGATGGATTAGGGATCGCCCACCTTACGGGCAGCTGTGAAGTAGGAGTTTATCTCTGAACCACGTAAATCGTGAGTGTTCTTCGCTGTTAGTTTTGTTTTTTACTTTGTATTTCCGCTTGCGCAACTAACCGTGTAGGAAGAACGATTCAAAAAGTGCTATTCATCCCCCCTCTAGCAACCGGAACAATCTAACACGAAGGTCCTGCACATTAGTATAAATGTGAGATGCACAACCGGTATCTAATACCCAAGAAGAGGAAATAGATAGATTGACTTCTATAACAAAAATACCTGCGGCAGAAGTCTCACTTTTTTTCTTCTTTACTTCCTCTAGGTAGAGTTTGCAATTTTGCTTCCAATGTCTGGTCTCACCATAGTGGAAGCAAGTCCCTTCCTTAGGCACCCCACCTTTAGCCTTCAGTGCAGTAGAGTTGGTCTTGCCTTTGGCTTGGGTCTTACCCATGCCCTTAGGTTTCCATTCGCCTTTTCCCTTCTGTATCATCAGTACATTACTGCTATTGGTTTTCTTGAGATTGGTTTCAGCAGTTCTCAACATGATGAGCATCTCAGGCAATGACTTGTCAATTTTGTTCATGTTATAGTTCATGACAAATTGATTGTACCCTTCTGGCAACTATTGCAGGATAAGGTCCATGGCCAATTCTTGACCCAGTGAAAATCCTAGTATTTCCAGGTACTCGACATATCCAATCATCTTGAGTACGTGAGTTCCTACAGGAGTTCCTTCTTGCATCTTGCATGCAAATATAGGGTCTTAGACACCTCAAACCACTCGTGCCTAGCTTGCCCTTGATATAGTTGTTTTATGTGCTCAACCATATCATGTGCATCCATATTCTCATGTTGCTTCTGAAGCTCAGAGTTCATGGTTGCAAGCATGAAGCATGATACATCAAGTGCATCATCCTGATGCTTCTTGTAAGCATCCTTTTCGACGCGAGTGGCGATAGTGATAGGTGTTTCTGGAAGAGGTTGCTCTAGGACGTACAGTTTTCATTCTTGTTTGAGGATGATCCTCAAGTTTCTGTACCAGTCTAGAAAATTAGCTCTGTTGAGCTTGTCCTTCTTAAGGACGGATCGTAGAGAGAGAGAGTATTTAACGTGTTAGACGACATGGTGATCTACAATAGTAAAATATGTAGAAATAAGTATATATCTAGATCATTTAATTAGGTGTTTAATTAAATGACACTCCCACTGAATTGTAGAGCATTGGTAGGGGCTAGTCATGGATGCAGGCAAACTCAATTTGCCCACACTACTAGCTCCAAACCAAATAACGACTACATTCATGTGGGACAAGATTCATATTATACCTCATCTTGAGTTAGCTTTGACTAATCACCCAAGACTTAGTATAATTAGGTAGGTAATATTTTACCAATTACATCTTATGCAACTCTTGGAAACAAAGGGTTAAGATCCACATTACACATCATCTTGAGTTAGTTTTGGCTAATCACCCAAGACTTTATATAATTGTTCTCTTACCCAATTTTCCCAACTTTTGGGATATACCTCTAAGTTTCTCAATCCAGTTGAGGCGACTTAGTTAAGTCTCACCCAAAGTTCGATAGCGGGACATCACAATTGTCCTCTCGCACTCTACCAAGATAAAATATATCACTTTACTTTAGCAAACCCAACAACAAATGATCGAGGTAGTTTATGAGTACCAAACTTTGGTAGGCATATCGAGTTAACTTAATTAAGATAAATGTTTATCTAATCATGCATCACATACATACATTACATATATCAACATATAAGCGGTAAAATGTGACATGGTTATGGCCCGTATACTACGATCTTCTCAAGCCAATGAGAAAATCGATGGTCAACCTAGGGATAACATCTTCTCCAAGCGCATCCTTCGGTCGTCATGTGTTGTCGACTTCCTTCTTGTAACTTCATTCTTCAATGGACATTCCACTCATTTTGTACATTACAAATTAGGAAAACTCGAGTTATGTTCGAGTCTAAATCTATTTTATGAATAGAAAAATAGAGATAAGACACGACACGTAGATTGTATTATGAATTACATTACAACAAACACACACATATACATCCAATTATATTGGGGTTAAGGCCATAACCATGCACCATGTCATCAATCACACACAATAGATTTAGGACATCTATTTTTATTATGATTGTAAAATGCTCATTAAAACATTATTATGTTTAAACATTATTTTTAAAATAGATTTTTAATAAAATATTCTAAAGATTTTGAAAACATTTTCAAAGACATTTATCAATTGATTAATCCTTATCATCTCACCCATTCTGAATATCGTAGTATAAACAAGCATAGTTGCCTTATGGGTGTTTGTGAGATGCTTGAATAATTTTTCTCAATTTTAATTTTATAGATTGCTTGACATTGAATTATATTCAAGTTTAACAATTAGTAAATTGAGAATAAATTTCTATAATTGACTTCCAGATCTTGACGAGGCACAGGCGCCTTCTTTGGCCATAGCCTTATTGGATCATCAACCCTTTCCTAGACAAAGCCTTTTAAAGATATTTTATTTTCAATTTACTCTTTTGAAAACTTTGGTCTAACTAGTCTAGGATGTGGCGAGGTAGTTTCGGCTAGTTCCACTTGGCTAAGTCGACCAGGTTAGGTACTCCTTGTAGGGATCTATATGCAAAAATATTAAAAAATCACTGCGAAAATAAGAGATCCCATGAGCGATCCATGTGAAAGAAAACTTATACAAAGTTAATTTACAAATTCCTATCGTATAGGTATACCTTTGGCGAGTGCCCTTCGGTTATCGCGCTTGTCCGAGGTATGCCAGATCTCTTGCACGTTCAAGTGTCCGTGTCTCTATGTGTATATACATGAACACGATCTCTCAAGCTTCGGAGAAGAATCACCTTTGTGGTGCTAGCCACAAGAGGAGATTCACAAAGCAAGAAGGAGAGGGAGAAGAGGGATTTTGGCCAAGAGAAGGAAGGGAAGGAAGAATGACAAGTGCATCATCCAAATGACAAGAAAAATGTTGAGGCAATCGACCCTTAAATGATTGGAAGATCATGGTTTTGATGTGTGTGTGTGAATATGTTTAAGGTTAGAGTGTTATGTTGTATTTGATATGTGTGATTGAGTTTGCAGGACTTGGAGAATCATACATGGTGAACATATCCGAGGGACGAGAGCCGAGGGAGGAGGACTCCAAGGGCAAGCCGGGAAGTAGACTTCAAGAGCACACGTGAAGGGTGGCATGGAGGCAAGCCAAGGGAAGGCTTGTGTGTGCATCCGAGGGACGAGAGCCAGAGGAAGATGACTTCAAGGGTCGAGCCAAGGGAGTGAACCTGAAGGCACACGTGAAGGAGTATGTGAAGAACGGCTGGGAATGAGTGGGTAGTCGACTGGCCAGAGGGGAGTCGACTGCCAAAACTCACAGAAGGTTTTCAGCCTTCTACCAGTCGACTGCCTCTAGGCCAGTCAACTGGTATACCCCGAAAACTAGCCGTTGTCTAGCAATTAATGCTAGGCCAGTTGACTGCCCCAGGGGCAGTCAACTTGTGCGGGGCTGGACACACTGCGAGTTTGTCCTGTTCTCCTATAAAAGGAGGACCTTTTTGCACGTGAGCGGTACGGTTACGTACTATAACGAAGTGCTGCTCGTGTGAAAAGTTTTCTCAACTTCCTCTCTCTCCATTCTCTACATTCTCTAAAGAGGAAGACAACACCACTGTAAAGGTTTCTCCACCTGAAGGAGATTTTTCATAGTGGAAGTGGTGTACGTGCGTGGATCCTTGGATTAATCACCCATTTGGGTGGATACCAAGTAAATTTCTGTTGTTAGCATTGTCTTTATTGTCTTTTGCATATTATTATTTCCGCTGCGCTAACAACCTTGTAGAAATTCAACGAAAAAGTGCTATTCACCCCCCCCCTCTAGCACGCCAGTCGATCTATCAAAAAACTCTTTTATATCTTTTATACTCATCCCATGAATATGAAGAGTTTTTGTTCCTTAGCTTCCCTCCATTAATGCTAATAAAAACCCACTTAGAGCACATTTTATCATATGGCTCTTCAACTTTTCTTCATCCAATGAAAAGAAATTTTTCATCTTCCTCTATTATTAATTTTTTAAACATTTTAATAAATTAGTATTTCATTAAAATGTAGTTGAGTCTAATCTAAATGAGTCAAACTCAAATTAGATCTCAATCCCATAATATAATTGGATTCACTTGTGTCTAACTCAATTAATACAATTTGGATCAAATCTTAGTCAAACTAGGATCAATTAATCTCCGAAGTATCATGTCCTTAGTGTGTGACCCAATAGGTTCTTGTATCATTGACAATATATCTAAACTACATTAGACACATAAGCAATGAGCGGCATCTAGCAATGCATCATTGCTACTCAAGTGACGAGAAAATCGAGATCCGACTTAACCTCCATAACTTTGACAATATATGACCTTGCCCTTCCATCCTCTATATCTAGATTGACTAATGAGACATAGACCGTGTCATCCTCAATCAATCTTTGTGTTTCTTGATCCCCGAGTAGACTCACTCAAACAAATAAGCTCAATATCTCATATTGACTTATTTGAGCATGACCATGCATTTTAGTAGTCCTACTCGATTAAGAGGCCCACAAATATCACTTCCGTCATATGGGAGGGATAGATCTCATCTACATTACTCACATCCCTCTGCATAATTCATTACATACCCAGTGATCGCCTTTATAATCCACCCTGTTATGGGTGACGTTTGACGATACCAAAGTACATAACTCCTTATATAGGGAATCGTAGTGACTTCAGGTCTAAGGATTATTCATAATAATAGTCACATGAGAAAGTTTATGACACTCATATGACAATCTATGAAACTTTCCTATGGCGGGTCAATTCAGTACACATTCTCTAATGTATACTCATGTATCAACCTGATATCATATATCCATGACTTATGAGCTCAAGTCATCAATTGACCTACATGCTAGTTTTCATGCATTAATATTATCCTAGAATATTAATGCTTGACTAGGAATGGTTTAGTATAGTGCTCTCTACATCATCTTACTATCGATTCAACCAATCGATATAATGTAGATAAAAACCTACTACCCAAGGACATTATTATACTTAGTTATTTGACACAAATATAATGTATAATAACCAAACATGCCTTTATTAATGATAGAATATGATACAAAAAGTCTCTAGTCAATCATCACATAATTGGCTCCAGAGATCCTACATTAGTCAATCATCCCTCATTAGTCAAAGATGCATCATCAATTAAAACTGAAGTTTTATAGGATAACTTCGAGTGTCTCGACATCATCAACCTTTCTGGATCTGGATCATTGATGAAATTTTGCTCTCCTAAAGCATATATTGCTCCAACTTTTGCATCTCGTGTCCATCGTTTCAGTATATATGTATCAAGTAAATTAAACACTTGGTTAATGCAAAAAAAGCTAACATATGCCTACATATAATACCCTCAAACTCAAATTTCGTGCAGCTACATGATATATAGTCCCTTTGTTTGTCATGTGTGAGTACCCTTGGTTTGGAGGAAG
Source organism: Boesenbergia rotunda (assembly GCA_024364735.1). Lineage (NCBI taxonomy): Eukaryota > Viridiplantae > Streptophyta > Magnoliopsida > Zingiberales > Zingiberaceae > Boesenbergia > Boesenbergia rotunda. The sequence goes on from JAGFNQ010006017.1 coordinate 36,505, forward strand.
AAGAATTTTGAAATTTCATCACATTATAAACCACTGAGTCAACTCCTGTAAATGCCTGTTGCACATAATAACCATGACTCTCACTCATTTCACTTTGAAACTCTATCCATTTCTGTTTAGTGTACAACTTAACCATTTAGGTTTCCATTAGCCATTTAGTTATAGTCTTGGGCTGCTCATTCATATCAATATGATCTACAACTAATTTATTATGTCGTTGATGTCTCAGTGCTCTATTAAAACAGGTGATAAAATCCATCAATTAATTCTTATTTGAGACATATCTCTTGAAAAATGCATGTGAACCTTCAGATCATTGACTACTTGACATTCCAGCATAAAATACAGAGCTAAAATATACTGGCACCCATCTGTGTCGCAATTCATACATCAAGGATAACCAATCATTATTCTCCAAATTAGCACACTTGATAGTCTCTTCCCATGACTTCTCAAAATCATTAGGTGTTGTAGAATTTGCAATGACATTGTTTATTCTTTTTTATAGTGGTTTCGAAAAGTCAAAGGGGGTAATTTTTCTGGAAATTTATTCAGTATGTGCCACAAACAATATCGATGCACTGTTTGAGGAAAAACTTGTGTAATGGCTTTTGTCATAGCAAGATCCTGATCAGTGATGATAACATTTGGTGGACCTTTAGGCATGACTTCTATAAACTTCTTAAGTAACCAACCAAAAGAATCAGTTTTCTCGTCACTTAGAAACCCGCAACCAAAAAGAATTGTCTGATGATGATGATTAACTCCTACAAATGGTGCCAAGATCAAATCATATTTGTTAGTGTTATATGTCGTATCAAATTCAACTATATCATCAAATGCACTATATGCCCTCCTTGATATAAAAAACCCTAAACACTAAACCCTAAACCCTAAAACCCTAAAACCCTAAACCCTAAACCCTAAAATCCTAAACCCTAAACCCTAAACCCTAAAACACCAAGTAAATCTGTTATCTGAAGCAGTCTCATAATCAAAGAAAAAAACTGAATTCTTCTCTTGCTCAGATATAAAAAACTCGATCAATGTTTCAACATCAATACCCTTTTGTTCATCTCTTAGATTTCTTTCTAAATTTCTAATATCTTTTTCTATGTAACCTACCCCCTCAGGCCCCCCATACTCTATCTCCAATAATCGTATTTGTTGACAAGTTGGTACATTTACCTTTGAAAATTGTTTTGTCAATGTTTTCTTTGTTGTTGAAATATTACGATGCGAGCGTAGCAAATGCACCTTGGATGGAGTCGAAAGTGGATGATTATGAGTTTCTATGAAGTTACTGACAACTCAATTAGGTACAGTCTGTTTCTTGACAAATGCAATATTTGACTTACAACCCGTTCTAACTGCACCACGTGCTCTTTCCCTTGTCACTTGATCAACTTTTCCATGTTTATTCCATCGTATTAGATCAGTATGCCCTTCTTTAAAGCATACAAACTGTTTCCAAGTCACTTCATTTGTCATCTTATTTTTCTTGCTCGTATAGATCCTTGAACTAAATCCAACTTCTTATGCATATTGATTATAGAATGAATATGCCTCATCTAGTGATGTAAATTTCATTCCAATTTTTGGTTTTTGATCATCTGCAACTTGAGGAATATATTCCTGATCATCAACTCTTTGTCCTTCCATTTCTAGATGCCCTACATTGAAATTGCCGGTACAACATAGATCCAACAGAATAGAAAATCAAGAGCTAAGACTAAAAGAAAAGAACAACAGAATCATACCATATAACAAAAAGAAGCATAAATCACAAAAAACACACTATAAATCATAACTCAACAAGAAAAAGAAGCATACCATATAACAAAACAAATACAGAACAACACTTATGTTGCTATGTATATAATCGGATCTAATAGAATTGAATTATATTAACTGAATTTATGGTCTCACAGTGAAATAACATCATGCATGATATTTTCTAAATCGAATTTGTTATGTATATAACATTCTATAAGAAATGAAGTATTATACCATCTAATATTCATAACTAAGATTTATAATAAACCACATAATTAGCATTGGAAGCAAAAGAATGTTGAAACATAGAAGAGAATCAAAACAACAGATCAAAAAAATAGAAGCATCATTGAACTAAGAAATCCAAAAGCACCTCTGAATATGTGAAAAATTAGAAGAAAATATATTCTTAATAATCTAACAACATAACCAATCTGCTATGTACATGATCATCAATCAGATCGAAAACTAGAAAATTAATAGATCAAAAAAATAGAAGCGTTCTTGAACTAAGAAATGGAAGCATGCCATCTAACTACATCATACAAATCTGCTAGAAATTGAAAAACACAAAATCTGCAGATCATAGAAATCTGCTAGAAATCCAAAGCTCTAAACATAGATCATACAATCCGATCGAAAAGGTAGAAGTCTAGAAATTCAAAGAAGGAGAAATTACTGGCAAAGGAGACTTGTTGAGGCTGGTCGCGCATAGTGAATGCGGCTTGGTCACGAGGAGGGGAAATCGTAGATCCTGGCGGCGAGGAAAAGTCAAGGGGGAGTCGAGGAATCTCTAGATCCTGTCGGCGAGGAAACCCTAGCAGCGGCGTCAAGCGAGGGTGAAGCGAGGGTCACCATCGCCTCGTAGAGATCGAGAGAGAGGGAGCATAGATCCTGTCAGAGAGGGAGGGTGAAGGAGGCTGTGGCGAGGAGAATCGCAAGGATTAGGGCTTTTGTGAAGGAGAAATGACGAAGCGGAGGGAGTTTAGGCTTTGCGTGGAGGAAAATGTTAGACGCGACCAACCATGAGGGCAAGTCTGCACCATATATATATATATATATATATATATATATTGTTGAATACGATTTTGCAAAGAAAAATTTTGATGTCATCGATCGTTGAAAGTCAACGTTGACATCAAAATCGAAATCTACGTTTCGCGTAGATAAATCTGTTGGATCCGAGAAAATCGATAGAGGGGGGGAGTGAATATCGATATTAAATTTTTCGGAAAACTAGAGCAATTACGCAGCGGAAAATAACAAAACAATCATGAACACAAGTTGGTTTTACTTGGTTCGGAATCGCGGTCGGCTCCTACTCCAAGGCCCACGGTCCTTGACCGTTTACGTTGGGCAATTCTATATTCGGAAAATCATTTACAACTTCAAGTACAGATATAGAATTGGAATTGAAATTGCAACACTTTTCGTAAATTAAATTTTTTGATGCCCAAGGTGGATCGAAGTTCGGAGCAGAGGGTCGTCATCGGCGCTGGAATCTCGAAGTCAGAGCTTGTCGAAGTGTAGCACTTGAACGAAAGTGTTTGGAATGATGTGAGCGAAGTTGTTTGAAGCCTTGGGGGTGAACCCCCTTTTATAGCAGCCATAGGGGCGCCTGTGTCGATGGGGCGCCTGACATGTGGCCTCTCCTGCGCGAACTCCTATCCGCAGGCTCGGTTAGCGCTTATCCCCTTCACTGGGGCACCTGGGCTGATGGGGGCGCCTGTGTTAACACAGGCGCCTGGGCTGACATGGTCCAGAGGCTTCGCGGCAGTTTGCTTCGTTGGTTTTGTTTTTGCCTTGCACTTGGGGTGCCCGTATCCATCCGTGCTCCTAGCCCCATTGAGGCACCTCACTCCTTTGAGGCGCCTCAGCTGCAGAAACACGTGCCTTTGTTCCCTGCAACCAAGGTTAGTTTCAAAACACAAGAGGCAAAGTATGTTAGCCATTATTTACAGCCTAAGCTATCTTGGTTTTGACCTTGGGTTTCCCACATGGAACCCTAGGTCAAACCGACGCCTACTGTTGCCTCGCACGGGGAACACGTCCTAACCTACTCCTCTCAGGAGAGTTTACCTTTTGCCAACCGGCTCCTCCGGTTGAACTTTTGCCCAATCCTCCCGATCAGGTCTTCGTGCCCAGTCCTTGACCAGGACTTCTTGCCCAACTTCCGGTCAGGTCTTCGGTGCCCAACCCTTTGCCAGAACTTCTTGCCCAATCCTCGACCAGGACTTCTTTGCCCAACTTCCAGTCAAGTCTTCTTACCCAGTCCTTGACCAGGACTTCTTGCCCAGCCCTTTGCCAGGACTTCTTGCCAAGTGTACCTAGGACTTTTCCTGCACACTTAGTAAGCTTGTTAGATCACATTAACACCTTAACTTCTGAACCCTTTGCCATTATCAAAACACAGGTTTGACTTAGGTGCTTCCTACACCAACAATCTCTCACTTTTTGATTTATGGCAACATGGTTCAAAAAGTTAAGTTAAAAAAGATAACAAGCAACGAATTCAAACAATATTCAGTTTTCTTCCCTGAAATGAATATTGTCCCCCTGAGTTTTTCAAAGATATGTGGATTTTTGTAAACCTTCTAAGTGCTTTAGATTTTGACTTAGTGCTTAAAAAAATTTTAAGCTTTCAATACTTAGAAAATTTTCAAAAAATTTTCCCTCACACTTAAAAAATTTTCCAAAAAGTTTTCCATACATAGAAAATTTCAAAAAAAAAATCACATTTAGAAAATTTCCAAAAAGGTTTTTCAAGTTTTTCATACTTAGAAAATTTTCCAAAAAGTTTTTCTTCAAGTTTTTCATACTTAGAAAATTTCCAAAAAAAAATTCTTTAAGTTTTTCATACTTAGAAAATTTTCTTGAAAAAACTTCGTGCACCAAAAACACTTCGGAAAATAGATTTTCACTTAGAACCAGTTAAGTACTTAGAAATACTTAGTTTTGAAATGCTTAGATTTGAAAAACACTTTTAAGCACTTTAGTTATTTACTTTACTTTTTGAAAAAGAGATAAAATTTTGAAAAAAAAATTATCCTTTCCTTTCTCCCCCCCCCCCCCCCCCTTTGCCATATATCAAAAATAATTAATATTAATTACAGCAAAAATTAGATCTAGAGCTAGTAAAACAAGTGAAGCTCTATATTGAACCAACTCTAGTAACTTTAAGCATAAACTGGACCAAACCAAATTAAACCGTTCTTGTTCGGGTCCTGTCGAACCCAGTTAGCTACTTACTAACTGTCATAAATAGTAGCTTTAGCTAGGGTTAGTCAAGTTAAGTGTTTTGATCAAGTTAGATTTTCTAAGCTTGACACTTAACCTGATTGCTGTTCAATTGGTATTTATTGCCCCAATTACTACAGATGCACTGACTTAAAGCATCTTGAATCAAGGCATAGACCTAAGCATCTCAACCCAGTCTAGGTTATCAATCAAAAGTACCCTATGGTGCTTGTGAGATGCTGGCTTCTAGATCTATAGGTGCATACAGTTCTAGGGTTAGGGTCTAAGCTAAGTCCATTTGTGAACAGCCCTAGTTTTAAAGGGGGTAAGTTTTTGCAAAAAACTAATTCGGAAAAATCATTTTAAATTCCGAGACTTTGATAAAAGAAATGATTTTTCACAAAAGATTAATTAACAGATAAGAAAGTAAAATAGTTTTTTGAAAAAACATGTGGAGCAGTCCTATTCTACTAAACATAACCCTAACTGCCTTCTTAGTAAGTTAAACTCAGACTTAGGTAAGGGTTTGGTAAAGATATCAGCTAAGTTTGACTTTGAGTCCACATGCTTAAGGACTATTTCACCCCTGGCTACATGATCTCATACAAAATGATGTTTAACTTCTATATGCTTAATTCTTGAGTGTTAAATTGGATTTTTAGTCAAGTTGATTGAGCTTATGTTATCAATGTAAACTTGGGTTTGGGTGTAGTCAAGCTGGAAGTCCTTAAGAGTGTGCATCATCCATAAGAGTTGTGTCACACACTCTCCTAAGGCAACATATTCTGCTTCGGTTGTAGATAGGGCTACGAAGTGTTGCTTTCTACTGCACCAGCTGACTAGTCTATGTCCTAAAAGTTGGCAGCTTCCACTTGTACTTTTTCTATCTAATTTGCACCAAGCATAGTCAGAGTCAGAATATCTTGACAATTCAAAGGTGGAAGTTCTAGGATACCAAATCCCTACATTTAGGGTGCCCTTAATGTACCTAAGTACTCTTTTTAGGGCTGCTAAGTGGGATTCCTTAACACAAGTTTGGTACCTAGCACACAATCCTACAGAGAATAGGATATCAGGTCTGCTAGCTGTAAGGTAAAGTAGACTTCCAATGATACTTCGGTATAGCTTAAGATCTACAAGTTTACCTTCAAGGTCACTATCAATTTTGACATTTGTGGCCATAGGGGTACTTATGCTTTTGGAGTTATTCATTTTAAATTTCTTTATTAACTCTTTAGCATACTTAGATTGGTGAACATAATTACCATCTCTAGTTTGCTTAATTTGCAATCCTAAGAAGAAATTGAGCTCACTAACTAAGCTCATTTCGAATTCATTTTCCATTATTTTTACAAATTCCTTTAAAAAGTTTGAGTTGGTGGATCCGAAAATTATGTCGTCAACATAGATTTGGGTAATAAAAATATCTTTTTCTAAGGTTTTAACAAAAAGGGTGGGGTCAATTTGTCCTTGGTTAAATTCCCTAGAAATAAGGTAAGTTGATAGACGTTCATACCATGCCCTTGGTCCTTATTTTAACCCATAAAGTGCCTTTTTAAGTTTGAAAACGTAGTCAAGTTTTTCTAGGTCCTCAAATCCTGGGGGTTGTCCTACATAGACTTCTTCTTTGAAGAACCCATTTAAAAAGGCAGACTTAACGTCCATTTGGTATAGCTTGAACCCTCTATGGGCTGCAAATTTTAACAACATTCTAATTAACTCAAGTCTGGCTACTAGGGCATAGGTTTCATCATAATCTAATCCTTTGACTTGACTGAACCCTTTAGCTACTAAGCGGGCTTTATTTCTAACTATTTCCCCTTGGTCATTTAGTTTATTCCTGAACACCCACTTAGTATCTATAATAGACTTGCCCTCAGGTTTAGGTACTAGTTCCCAGACTTAGTTTCTTTCAAATTGGGCTAACTCCTCTTGCATAGATATGATCCAATCAGGATCAGGTAGGGCTTCCTCTATAGTCTTAGGTTCAATTTTGAAAATTAGTGTTATCTGACTAAAATTTCTATATGAAGACCTAGTTCTGACTCCTAAGGTTGGATCACCCACAATTTGATCAGAAGGGTGACTGAGTCTGGGTTTCTTAGTTCTTCTAAAACTTGGTTCAGCCTCAGGTCTGACTGGACGGTTCAGTTCAGTGTTTTGTTCAACTACTTGGGTTGGTTCAGTTACTGGTTCAGTTGACACAGTAGTTAGTTCAAGAGTTAGTTCATTTAGAGGTTCAATTAGTGGTTCAATTGTTTGTTCATTATCTTCCTGATCAATATTTGATTGGTTCAAGTTTTGGTTATCATATTTTGGATTAGTTTCCTCATCAAAGATTAAGTTAGTTATTTCTTCAATTTTATTAGTTTGTTTATTGTAAACCCTATAGGCCCTACTAGTTGTTGAATATCCTAAGAAGACTCCTGAGGTTGACTTAGACTAAAAATTACTTAGGTAGTCCTTGGTGTTCAAGATATGGACTTTGCATCCAAAGACCATTAGGTAATGTAAGTTGGGCAGTCTATGATAATATAATTCATAAGGTGTTTTATTATGTCTTTTGTTAATCAGGACCCTATTTTGGATATAGCAAGTCGTACTTATTGCTTCTACCCAAAATTGATTAGCTAGGTTAAATTCATTGAGCATGGTCCTAGCGGCTTCCTGAAGGTTTCTATTCTTCTTTCTACTATCCCATTTTGTTGGGGGGTTCTAGGATAGGAAAATTCGTGAATATATCCATTTATTTTACAGAATTCCTCAAACCTTTGATTCTCAAACTCTCCCCCATGATCACTTCTAATTCTTTTGATTTTGGTATCATTTTGATTTTCGATTATCTTGCATAAGTGAATAAATAGATTTAGGGTTTCATCCTTAGTTTTTAGGAACCTAACACAGGTAAACCTAGAGTAATCATCGATAATAACTAAGCAGTACCGGTTCCTGCTTAGCGACTTGGCTCCATGTGAATCAAATAGGTCAAGGTGAAGGAGCTCAAGTGTGGTTTGGGTTAAGTCTGATTGAAGTGGCTTGTGATTAGACATGGTTTATTTGCCTTGGTTACATGAGTTACAGATTGTGTTTTCAAAGTTCTTAATTTTTGGTATCCCTTTAATTAGACTAAGTTGGGTAATTTTAGAAATTAGTCGAACATTAGTGTAACCTAATCTCCTATGCCAGAGGTTGGATTCTTCTAATTGAGTTAAGAGGCATCTTGGTACTAAAGGTAGATTGATAGTATAAATATTGTTTTTCCTAGTACACTTAAGCATGACTTCTGGCTATGTAAATGTAACTACATAGCCAGTATCACATAGTTGACTTATACTAAGCAAATTGAATTTAAAATTTTCAACCAAGAGTACTTTCTTAATCATAAAATCAGACTTGAGTTCAATGTTACCTGACCCAATGACTTTGAGTGTAGCATTGTTGCCAAATGCTACTGAGCCTAGGTTCTTGAACTTGATTTTGGTGAATTTCAATTTGTCTCCAGTCATATGTCTGGAGCATCCACTATCCAACATCCATTGGTCCAAATCTTTATGTTCCTACACATAAAGTATTTACTGATTTGAATCCAATTAGAGTCAAGGATAGCTTTTAAAATTGATTTTCACAGCCTAGTCTGTCTCACCCAATCTAGAGTTATCAATCACGTTAACCTTATGGGTTTTCTGAGACAGGTTTTAACAAAAATAAAGATTTTAATTTAAAACTTATGGTTAATTTTAAAAGGTTAAATTAATTTTGAAAAAAATTTATTAAGTTTTAAGTTTATTTTGAAAAATTGTGTTGAATCTAAGATTAATTGAAATTTGTGTTAGATTCAAATTTAACAAGTAGTAAAGTGAATTTGATTTTCAATAATTGGCTTCCAGGTCTTGGCGAGACACTAGGCCTTCTTTGGTCATAGCTTTATTGGATCATCAACCCTTTCCTTGACAAAGTCTTTTATTGAAACTTCATCTTCAAGTTACTTCTTGAAAGATTTTGGTCTAACTAGTTTGGGACTTAGATCGGTAGCTTCGGCTAGTTCCACCAGAATGGCTTCCCTAACGTACTATCATCTCACCTCCACCTAATACTAGGTTTTCAAATTTCAACTAAGTCATTTTGTCCTTAGTCTAACCAGTCCTAAGTATAAGCATGATGATTTGCAGAAGGAAATAAATAAGCAAGCATGCAATAAGAAAAATTGCAATTAAAAAAACTATCTAACTATGAATATAGTTTTTATATTGGCTCCCCCTGGACTATAGCCTAGATAATTGTAACGACCCGTAAAATTTTCTCAATATTTTCTTTAAAATATTGATCATGCCTAGATAGATTCTCGAGGAACATAGGGATACTAATATAAACCTTAGCATGATTATCCATGATTTTCCCATATAGATTAAGAAGCTAAGTGATAATGGGCCTTACATGGGCCCTTCTAATACCATGGTCATTAAGGACCTTAGGTAAAATTTTATCATGAATGGAGATGGATTTCAATTAGAAATATTAACATGAGCCTTAGTGGGCTCTTATATGGGCCTTTGCAAAAATAATTATAAAAATAATAAAAACAAGTGCATGCACCAAGGATTGAACCTTGGACTTAGTGTATCACCATGCATGTACTAACTAATTCACCTAGCAAGGGAGTGCTAGTAGAGAATGAAGAGGATTTTAGTTAAGGCTTAACGAAGTGAAGGGTCACCATGAGAAGAGGCACCATGCCCGTTCACTTGCCTCCTTGCTTAGTATATAAGAGAGGGATGGGAAATGAAGAGATAACTTGACACTTAAGTTATAGCTTCTCCTCCTCTTCTCCTCCATCAAAGCTTCCCTCTCTCCTTCTTCCTCCTCCTAGCCGAAACCCACAAGGGGTTTTCTCCCTTGGAAAAGCTTCACAAGGGGACTCTCTCTTGAAGATCCAAGGCTTCCTACAAGGCTACAAGGGTTAGGGGTGATCAAGGGATAACAAGGTCTTCATCCTCTTCTCTATTTAGGGTCTATAACCAAGACACCAAGTGTAAGACTCCCTCACCTGTGGTATAATTGTTTTCCTTGATGTCTATCATGATTGAAGTTTGTGTTTAGGATCTAAGTTGAGAAAACCATGAGGCTTGGGTCCTAGGGTTTCGGCCAAGCCTTGTATTTAGGTTTGGGGATGATGTAAACCCTCACCCATGCTCCCTAATGTTTTCTTATGATAAATAAAGAATAAATTATGACTTGGGGAAATTTTGTAGCACCCTAAAGCCCTATACAAGTTTCGGCCACCAACATGTTTTCATTGTTAGGATTGGATCTAACTCTCTAATAATATTTCTTATATTTTCTCATGATACAAGGGATGTTAATGGTGATTTATGTGAATTTTTACATGCCTTATGACCCTTGTATGTTTCGGCCAAGTTAGGTTATGGGGCAAGGAGTTAGGGCTAACTCCAAGCAAAGGTTCTAATGGTTTCCTATGGTGTTGTATGTAAGGTATTAGATGTAAATTGGGAAGTGTATGAATTTTTCCATGTACTTGGGACCCTATAGGGTTTTGGCCAAGGTCAATTTGTAGGGCTAAAACTTAGGGTTAGCCCTAATCATGGGTTCTAATGGCTTCCTATGGCATAGTATGTAATGTATGAGTTTTCTTCACTTATGGTATCTTATATGTTAGGATCCCTCTTCTTCAACTTTCAGCCAAGCACGCCAATTAGGGTTTAGGTTGAGTTAGGGTTTCAAGAATACTTATTTATGGCTTATTATGATGTACATATATAGGTTCAAGCATGTGGTATGAATTTTATGTTACCTAAAACCCTAACCTTAAGTGCTATGTTTCATGATTTTGTATGTTTATGTTAGATACCATGTTTAGTAGGTTTCATTCATGAATGTTTTAAGTTTTAAGCCATGAACACATGTGTTATAAAGAAGGTCTCATGTTTGTGTAAAATGATGCATATTTTAAGTTAAACGCCTATGATAGCTATATGGTTAAGTAGACCTATGCATGTTCTATGTTGAATGTCATGAACCTAGGTAGTATGTATCATGTTTATATGAATCCTACCCATGCACGCTTATGATAGGTACTATGATTATGTATGCTAAGTGACATGTACTATGTATGAAATGCATGCTTACCTTATGTACCATGATCATGCAAGCTTTATGAACTAAGATGATGTTTATGCCTTAAGGCATAATTATGTATGTATGTTATGTCTTATGAATGAAGACGATGAATGAAGATAATGTTTATGCCTTGAGGGCATAATGATGTTATGAATTAAGTATGAATGATGAAATGCCAAGTATGCTTTATGTCATGCTTCATGTAACAAGGTTATGTTTATGTCTTTTAAGTATGCTATGTATGTTCTATGAATGATGAAACATATGAAGTTATTTTACTTTATGAATGGGCTTGTACCGGACCGAAGTAAAGGTCCAAGGGATAGGCACCTTAATAACGCCCCGGTTCTGGACTACCGTAGTTGTCCACGGTTCTGGGACTACCGTAGCTGCCCAACAGGGATGGGCACCTTAAGAACGCCTCGGTTTTTGGAACTACCATAGTTGTTCCTACCCTAGTAGGTCGAGACTAGCTACCTCGTATTTACTTAGGGATGCGCGCATATGATGTATGTATGTGGTACAAGCCGGGGACCCCCATGATGTTATGATTATGTTTAAGTATCTATAATTATGGTTTTCAAATAAGCATCCTTATGTTATATGCATTTGACTCATGCATCCATTCATGTTATGCATCCATGCCATGTTAAGTATTTCATATGTTTATGTTTATGCCAAGAACCATGCCATGTTAAGTATTTCATATGTTTATGTTTATGCCAAGAACCATGCCATGTTAAGTATTTTATATGTTTATGTTTATGACAAGAACCATGCCATGTTGTTATGTTATGACAAGAATCATGCTATGTTAAGTGTTTTATATGCCTATGTTTTGTATCAAGAACTTTTATAGGTTAAGAATGTTATATGTTTTATGTTATGCGATATATGGTTTTAGTGATAGGAAAGAGTCTTACTAAGCCTATGTGCTTATAGTTTTACTTTCTTATACTGCAGATCAAACAAGGGGATAGTAGAGGAAGCAGCAGGAGGGCTAGAGTGTGTGTGTGGTAGTGACATGGCAAGAGAAAAGAAAAGTTTTTAATGTCTATACTCTGTCACATGTCCGATATTTTGCGAGTCTCATGCTATACTTATAATGGTTTTGTCAAAAAAATATGCACTTGCTACTTATGTTCCCTAATGGATGACTTATGTGACTTTATATCATGATGCTAAGTATGATGTTAATATGCTAAGTTACCATGTCACTATGTTTAGGAATGATAGTTGAGACATGTATACATGATTCAAGTATTAGTTGCATGGGTTAAACGCATATGTATAAAGTTTTAAATGCTTCCGCTGCAGTAAGATATTCATATGCCTATAAGCATAACGCCGTCTCTCGCCACATCGTAAGGTCTGGGAAAAAGACGGGCGTTACAATAATGGTTAGGCAAGATATGAATCTTGTCCTTGGGGATCCAATACTAGTTTGATCCAGCTTGTTTGTTCAAACAGAGCTTGGGGACCCATGCTTGAACTTGGGTTCTAGGTTGGTTCAATACAGCATAATAAGAACGTTACCTAGACTTGGTTCGATACCCTAATCCAGATCGGTTAAGAATGGACTTCTGCTTTCCAAGGATCATGTCAAGACCCTTGGAATCCGAAGTGAATAGTTCTAAAGCCACTCTAAACTCCTTGGCTTGAGTTTTCAAGGAGGAATTCTCTTCCTCAAGCTTTTGAACTTGAGTGGAATTTCCTTCTTGAATTTTCTCGGTCAAGGACCTCGAGTCGGCTTCCACTTTCAGGCGTTTTACTTCCTTTCGGACGGACTCAACCAGGATTTTGGGTTTCTCCAAGTTGCGAGATAAATAAGAAATTAATTTGGATAGTTTATACTCAGAATAACCTCTTACCGTTATTTGCCCGTTTTAGGAGATTGTGAGCCTTCCGTCGTCTGGCTCCAATTCCGAGTTGGTGTCATCGTCTTCCGAAGCGATTAAGGCGAGAAGATTCACGTGCGGGACTTCTTCTTCAGAAGAAGAAGAAGATTCATCCCACGTGGCTTGGAGAGTCTTATTCCTTCGCGCCTTCTTTGTTTCCTTCAAATTGGGGCATTCTAACTTGTAATGTCCCTTTTTGTTGCATTCGTAGCAGGTGACATTAGTCTTGCTCTTTGAAGTTGTTGAAGGTTCAGCTAGATCTTCCTTCCTTCGTCTTGCTTTCTTTTTGTTTGTTTAGTTCTTCAGCTCCTTGTAGTAGTCCCGAGCTAGCCGAACCAACTTGGGTCGATCCCCTTCACTGTCTTCTGAATCTGAGTCTGAGTCAGACTCGGGTGCTGGTAGAGACTTATTCTTGGGGACTTTTCCTTGAGGTTTTCCTGCAATGAAAGCAATACTTTTCTCGACCAAAATGGAGTTATCTGTTCATGCAGTTCTAATTCAGAGAAAAGTTCATCTAGTTTAATTTTGGAAAGATCCCTGGAAACCTTGTAGGCATCTACCATGGATGCCCATAGTGTGTTCCTTGGGAATGCGTTTAGAGTATACCTGATTAGGTCACGGTTCTCGACCTTGAGACCTATCGTATGTAGCTCATTCATCAGCTCCTGGATTCTAGCGTGGAGCTGTGCTGCTGATTCTCCATCGTTCATCTTGATTATCCACATGCCCACCTGAGTTTTCAGGTGGACTTCCATCCTGCTTTTCCAGTAGGAGAAATCTTCTCCACTGAAAAGTGGTGGTCTGGCAGTGCTGAATCCCTCTTGCATGGCCATTTGAGTTGTAACTGAAAAAATTAAAAACAAAAACTTGTTCCAAGACTGAGTCTTGGATTAATAGTGTGGGAGAAATTAATAGCAACGAAAAATAATCGAGTGGTGTTGCACCAACCTCGATTAACGAGAAAGATTTGAAATTTTTTTTAAAATTTCGTAAATCCGAAAAAAACTCCCAAACTGGTGGTTGCACCAAATTTGAGCCACCCGCTATGATACCACTTGTTGGATCGGAGAAAATCGATAGAGTTGGGGGGTGAATATCGATATTAAATTTTTCGAAAAACTAGAGCAATTACGCAGTGGAAAATAACAAAACAATCGCGAACACAAGTTGGTTTTACTTGGTTCGGAGTCGCAGTTGGCTCCTACTCCAAGGCCCACGGTCCTTGACCGTTTATGTTGGGCAATTTTATATTCAAAAAATCTATTACATCTTCAAGTATAGATATAGAATTGGAATTAAAATTACAACACTTTTCGTAAATTAAATTTACCAACGCCCGAGGTGGATCGAAGTTCGGAGCAGAGGGTCATCGTCGGCGTTGGAATCTCGAAGTCGGAGCTTGTTGGAGCATAGCGCTTGAACGAAAGTGTTTGGAATGATGTGAGCGAAGTTGTTTGAAGCCTTGGGGGTGAACCCCCTTTTATAGCAGCCATAGGGGCGCCTGTGTCGATGGGGGCGCCTGACATGTGGCCTCTCCTATGCGAACTCCTATCCGCAGGCTCGGTCAGCGCTTATCCCCTTCACTGGGGCACCTGGGCTGATGGGGGTGCTTGTGTTAACACAATGCCTGGGCTGACTTGGTCCAGAGGCTTCGTGGCAGTTTGCTTCGTTGGTTTTGTTTTTCCTTGCACTTGGGGCGCTCGTATCCATCTGGGCGCCTAGCCCCAGTGAGGCGCCTCACTCCTTTGAGGTGCCTCAGCTGCAGAAACACGTTCCTTCGTTCCCTGCAACCAAGCTTAGTTCCAAAACACAAGAGGCAAAATATGTTAGCCATTATTTACAGCCTAAGCTGTCTTGGTTCTAACTTTGGGTTTCCCACATGGAACCCTAAGTCGAACCGACGCCTACTGTTCCCTCGCACGGGGAACACGTCCTCACCTACTCCTCTCAGGAAAGTTAATCATTTGCCAACCGACTCCTCTGGTTGGACTTTTGCCCAATCCTCCCGATCAGGTCTTCGTGCCCAGTCCGTGACCAGAACTTCTTGCCCAACTTCCGGTCAGGTCTTCGGTGCCCAGCCCTTTGCCAGAACTTCTTTCCCAATCCTCGACCAGGACTTTTTTGCCCAACATCCGGTCAGGTCTTCTTGACCAGTCCTTGACCAGGACTTCATGTCCAGCCCTTTGACAGGACTTCTGTCCTAGTGTACCTAGGACTTTTCCTGCACACTTAGTAAGCTTATTAGATCACATTAACACCTTAACTTCTGAACCCTTTGCCATTATCAAAACACAGGTTTGACTTAGGTGCTTCCTGCACCAACAAAATCTGGACTATTTATTTGCTCAAAATCGATTAAGGGTGAATGAGAAATTAATAGTTCAAGATACGCTCAAATGAACATTAAGGAAAAAGATGGGGTTTTTAGTCCCACATTGCTAACCGGCGAGAGCCAATGTTTCCTTATATGCATTCTTATGCTAATGTTGTTAATACAAAATCACAGGAGGTCTCTACCCTTGGGCGAGTAGGTGCTCGCACCTATGAACCCACCACCCGCCACCTACCACGCGCGCAATGGGCGCTTTGTTGGCGCACTTTGCACTTCGCATTGTCGTGAGGAGCATTGAGAAGCTTTAATTTATGCTCCACGTGGTGATGACGTGTCGTGATCAGGTGGCGCCACGTGGCATGTCGATGGCGAGGTAGTGTCTATGTGGCACATGACTATGTAGAGAACGATGACTGGATTGGGCAAACAGATGGTGGTCGTCGGATCAAAGATCTGGACAAATCACAGGAAGGTGCGATCTGGAGCGTCGGATTAAAGATCTGGATAGATCGCAGGCAGGTGCGATCTGGAGCGTCGGATTCGAATCTGACTGTGAAGAGGGAGGATGGATCTGTGGCGTCGGATTAAATGTTCTAATCTGACGGCTGAGATCAAGATAAGATCTGAAGAGTTATAACTCTTCATATCAAGGGACAAAATTAAAAGACCTTTAAAGGGTTATACCCTTTCGTTATGAACGATCCAGATCTATCCGAACCAAAGGGTACTTACCTCTTTACTTAATATAAATAGATCCCTCCACTTGATCATTTCATTCATTCATGCATTGCAATCTAAAAGCATTTGCACTCATCCATCTTCTGCCATCGAGAGTCCAAAAAGCCTACGGAAAGGTTCGCCGGTCTCGGAATTTAAAGTGCTACCATTCCGAGACGATGTTGTTGTATCTTGAAAACGAATTGCTGCTATTTGTGAGCACCAGTAGCGGAGCAATATCGTTTTACGGAGATAGTGTCGAACACTAGCCTCGGCGTAAACCAATCAGTTTGCTTCTTCCAAAAGCAACCTCCTGGAAGATCCGACGGTCGTAAATCGACTATGTCAAATACCGTGGAGATACAAGTCAGCAACCAACAATCATAAAATGATATTCGGTAAACTGATATGGCCGGAATCAACGATGTACCAACCGCCATCCTTCACGCCGAGAAGCCGGAGAAATTCAACGAAGCCAACTTCAATGTACCAACCGTCGTCCCTCACGCCGAGAAGCCGGAGAAATTCAACGGAGCCGACTTCAAAAGATGGCAGCCGAAGATGCTGTTCTACCTGACCACGTTGAACCTTGTACGGTTCCTGCGTGAAGACCCGCCAGCCGCTACGGAAAATAATTCCGGGAGCCAGGCTGCTCGCGATGCGTGGTCACACGGAGACTTCCTGTACCGCAATTACGTTCTTAATGTGCTGGACAATGCGCTATATAATGTATATTGCATGATGGAGACGACCAAGTCACTGTGGGAATCGCTGAAGAAGAAATACAAAATCGAAAACGCCGGACTGATGAAATTCATCGACGACCGGTTTCTGGATTTCAAAATGGTGGATTCCAAGAGCGTCACGTCTCAGGTCCAAGACATGCAACTGATAATGCATGATCTGGACGCCGAAGGAATGCCGCTGAATGAGTCATTCAAAGTTGCTGCGGTAATCGAGAAACTCCCTCCGTCATGGAAAGATTTCAAAAATTACCTAAAGCACAAGCAGAAGGAGATGGGACTTGAAGACCTCATCCTACAGCTGCGAATAGAGGAGGATAATAGAAAATTATCCAACTCTAGAGGAACAAAGCGGACAGTTGACGAGATGTCCAACCTGACGGAACCAAAAGCCAAGAAGCTGAAGCAACCAAACTAGAAGGCTCAAGGCAAAAGATTCAAGGGCACGTGCTACAATTGTAGAAAGTCAGGACACATGTCCAAAGACTGCAGACACCCGAAGAAGACAACCAAGAGCCAGAAGAATGTTGCGAACCAAGTCGCAACCTCCGCTGACATAGATCTCAGCGCTCTCGATCTCACTGCGGTCGTGTTAGAAGCCAACTTGGTGGACAACCCGAAGCAATGGTGGATCGATACTGGAGCAACCCGCCACGTCTGTTCGGACAAGGTGATGTTCTACAAGTACACCCCGATAAGTGGAAGAATGCTCTATATGGGCAACTCCACGACGTTCTCAATTGTTGGACTCGGGACAGTTGTTCTAAAAATGTCGTCTGGGAAGGAGCTAACTCTCATTGATGTGCTACATGTTCCCGATATCAGGAAGAGCTTAGTTTCTAGATCGACACTTGTAAAGCCGGATTCAAACTAGTGTTCCAATCCAACAACTTTGTGCTTACGAAGAACGGTGTCTTCGTAGGAAAGGGGTATTTAGAACAAAATTTATTCAAGATGGTTGTAATGACTGTACACCGTAATTTTGATGGTAAAAAATTAAAAGCTTCCAGCTATGTTGTTAAGTGTTTTAATTTATGGCATGATCGGCTTAGGCATATCAATAATAATACTCTGAAATGTCTCGTCAAACCAAATTTATTACCGAACATCGATGTTGACGAAACACACAAATGCGAAGTGTGCGTGAAAGCGAAAATGACGAGACTACCTTTTCATTCGGTGGAAAGGTCAATGACTCCTTTAGAATTAATATATAGTGATCTATGTGACTTGAAATTCATGCAAACTAGAGGAGGTAAAAAGTACTTCATTATTTTTATCGATGACTGCACGAGGTTCTGTTATGTCTTTCTTTTAAGAAGTAAAGACGAAGCCCTAAAAGCTTTCAGAACCTATAAAATGGAAGTTGAAAATCAACTTGAAAAATGAATTAAAATAATTCGTAGTGATAGAGGTGGAGAATATGGTGCACCGTTTGATGAATTTTGTTCAGAATCTGGAATTATCCATCAGACAACGACACCTTACTCACCTCAATCGAATGGTGTTGCCGAATGTAAAAATCGGACACTAAAGGAAATGATGAATGCCTTGTCGATAAATTCAGGCTTACCCCAGAACTTATGGGGGAAAGCCATATTATCAGCAAACCACATTCTCAACAAAATCCCTCCCAAGAAAAATGATAAAACACCATATGAACTATGGAAAGTTCGCGAGCGATCGTTGACAGACCCAAATGGACTGTGACGAATGTGGGTCTCAAATTTAAATGTATATGAAATGCTGAAAACCCTTTTACAATCAAAAGTATGAAAATGTAATATAGGGGCCACAGGTCGTATTTTTCTCGGGGCTAGTTGACGTTGTTTGATTCGTGCTTGTAGTTATGTGTCGTTTTTGGGTTTCAAACAAATAAATGGATTTTGGTTTGTAATTGAAAATGAAAATGAAATGGAAATCAAGGAAAATTAACAATGGAACTAAACAAGGAATTGGCACTCAAAAACTCAACCTAGTGAAACTTACTCAAGCACTTACAAAATTTTTGGAACTAAACTCTGATTTCGAAAACAAGAGAATGCTAAGCAATTAAGTAGAGGTAATGATAGGAGTTTTCAGTAGGCAGATTGGACTTAAAACAAGTCTAACCATGGAAGTTGGAAATCAAACAAACAACAATATTAACTCAACTAACTACAAGTTTTTGAAACTAACTAATGCTAACAAAAATTCAGAATTGGATGAATTACTAACTTATGAATTTCAAACACAATCTTAAACTACAAAACAGGCTAAATTTCGGATGTAAGAAGGTTCTTATCTATTGGCACGCAAGAGGTTGCTCTTTGTGCCAAAAACTAACTCAAAACTCGAAAATGATATCTTTTTGACTAAGAACTCTAAACTACTTGATTTAATTGAGAAACCTGGCTGTGAGGAGAGAACTAAGCTAATCTACGGGACGACATTTGAGATCAAAACCAGAGAAACAAAGAAAATTCAGAAATGAAAGAGGCTGAATTTAAGATGCAAAATGGAAAAGACTAGCTACAGATTTTCTTTTTCCCAATAGGTTAAAAACTGAGCTAGCTAATGCAAACTGATTGCAAGTAACTAATCTAGGAACAAGGAAACTTATCTAGCAATTACTTAACAGAATCTAATGACAATGGATCAAAAATTCAGACCTGCAGCAACAAACTTGGCACGCAGCCATTCCAATTGGCACGCAGGAATTAGACAAAAATTAAGCTGAAATCTAAAGCTTATGTGCGCTAGAATCATTCACTAACTACCTTACTTACTGAATTGAATCTTAACTACTGCCTAAAAACAATTTAAAATAGAAATTACAGCAGCTAAATAAAAATCAGAACAGAACAGTGCAGATTCGACAGAACACAAGAACTACAGCTAAAATAGAAATTAAACTACTTAAACTACTCCTCGATTCCTTCCAGAGCTCAGATACTCCTTGGTTGTCAAGCAAGGGAGAGCCTCGGACCCGCAAGCTCAGCAAATCATGGGGAAAGCTTCATCCGCGATTGAATACAGTCCGAACTGCCCATTTCTGAATTTTCCATGCGAATCCTTCATCTCAGCTGTGTCTGCGTGAATTGGTGAGTGGATGATGATCAAAGCTACTCAGGGAACCCCTCTGGATAGCTTTGGTGGAAGGTGGTAGAGCGCAGCCGAGCCGAAGGTTGTCAATTGGACAGAGCTGTAGAAACCTCTCACAAACTCTGTTCTTGGGCAATCTCGATCCGGAAACAAGACTGATGAACTTCCCGATGACCTAGTATGTGAATTCAGCAAGAAAAACGAGTGGTCGCGCCTTGGATTGAAGGAAACAAGCTAAGGATGAAGGAAGAACACGAAGAACGGGAATTGAGGCGAAGAACTCTGAAGACGCGACGGGGGAGAGCTTCTGTGCCATTTTCCTTAAGTATTAACCAATGGACGGCTCAGATCGATTTGAGGAAATCCAACGGCCGATCTCGCTCTGATTTGAGCCAAACTTTGATGATGATGATCTGAGGTCAGGATCTGCCTCGTGGTAGCTCGGATCCTCTAGATGTGCAACGGATGGTCCAGATCACCCTAATCTTTGAATGGACGCTCTAGAGCCCTCCAAACTTGATCCAACGGTCGATTGAGCTCTGATTGGGATGAAACCTTCAGATCTTGATCATAGAGCTTGATCAACCCTTACCCTAGCTCGGATTGCTTCAGATCGTCCCGGATGGCATCAGATCTAGCCGCTCTTGAATCGGACGACCCGGATTAATCGTAGGCTTGATAATTCGATCCGGTTCCCCTTCCGACTCAAGTTTGACCCAAAATGCTCTAGGTCCAGGAACCTTTCATGCCTACAAAAATAAATCAAGAATTTAGTGGCCAATTAACTCAAATATGTGTAATTTTGCATTTAAGTCCAAAATATGAATAAGTTCTAAAACCTAGGCAATTTCACAATTTTGGCAATAAAAACATAGATCAAACAGGGATTTAAGCAACTCAAATGATCAATAAAATGGAATCTATCAACTCCCCACACTTGAGCTTGAGCGTCTCGCGAAAACAGTAAAGATGTATCCCCTAGATTTACTTAAGCATAATTAGAAGCAATTGAAAAGAAATTACCTAGGGTTGCCAATTCTCATAAATCTAAGCTCTATGGATTACTATCTTGTCCTTAAATCAACAACTTAGCCTTGTCATCCATCATGAGTCATTGAGATGAATCTAAATCACTAGCCTTTCAAAGAAAATGTTGGTGGCTCTCTCCTAAGTTCTAAGTTGATGATGGAAGTGGAGCTCACTCAAACACACATGCTTCTTGTACTACCATAGGCTTGCTTATTATCTACTCTCCACCATTAATCATGAATAGGATCAACATCTACAAAAACAAATCAAAGACATGGAAATGATAAGGAATGGAATAAAAATTCAGAGAAATGGAAAAAACTGATAAAGTGGAAGACTTGAGTGCTTGAGGATATTTTCGATGCTTCTTGCTTCTCCATACAGTCCCCTAACGATCTCAAAAGTGTTGTGACTTCAAACTTAAATAGTTTCCTTGGATTTGGATGAAGAAACCTTCCTTGGTTCAATGTGCCGAAACTTCCAATTTGTGTGCCAATATGTCTTGTTTCTCTCTTCTTTCCTTCTTCTCATTTTCTCAAACTGTTTTTCTTCCCTTTTTGTTTTTCCTTTTCTGCTCTGAATTCTTCTCATGGAGCATTTCAAATCATTGTTGCATCAGAGAACTTAAAACATCAATTGACATAATTGCTCCACTTACCACTAACTTCAACACATCCGAAAATTAGCAAATTGGATTCCCTTTTTGCCTAAACTGCATTTTCCTTTCCACTTTGCTCCAAAGAAATTTTTCCTGCAGCTACATCTTCCTTCTCGATCAGCAGTGAGTGTGCCTAACAATTCCAGATACATTTTCATGCTTGCTAACTTGATTCCTCTGCACTTCAATTTCTGCACTGCACCAGCTCATACAATAGCACTTTACTGATTTTCCAGCTTCTTATGTCCTGTCGGCAGCATCAGAATTCCCTCCTGGTTCTCAGCTTCTTCAAGACTTGTTCTACCGGCAGGAGATATCCATTGCAACCTAGTGCTACTGAAATATCTTGTTCTTCTTTGAATTATTTACTTTTGGATTCCATCTCTTGATACTCAACTTGCCACTTCCTTTCAATTCCGGCACAACCTTTTCTGCTCTGAATTCTTTGATCTCGTAAACAAATTAGTATCAATAAAAGCTTGCATCTAATGGAAAATGAAATTCCAGCACTGTAATTTAATTTATTTTTTTTCTGTCCATTGTGATATAGAGCTGAATTTGTCACAGTATTTATTTAAACTTGGCACCAATTCAGCAGCTCCAAGTTGAGCTTCTTCTCAGATTTCATTAGCTCCCAAATTCCAGCACTCGGCACAGCCATATCAAGCTTTCCCTTGCTGTCATTCAGAATTTCTTCAGCCTCTTTGCAGTCTTCTAGAATTGCTCAGAATTCGGCTTAATGCTTCAGATTTTCCAGCTTTCAAATCTGATCAACTCCCTCCTCAAGTGCTTCAAGTGGACTGATCATCACACTGGCATAAAGAAATGGCAGCTCCAAATAGCAGATTTTTCCTTTCTTTTCTTGCATACCAATATTTCTCAGTGAAGATTGCCTCATTAAATTCCAAAATCAGGATTTTAGTTTGATATGTTGCTAAACTGTGCTTGTGGTAGAAATTTGATTTGTTCTTCTTTAGATTCTTTGCATTTAGATTCCATCTTTTGATACTCTCCTAGGCCACTGCTCTTCCAACAAGAGTCCTTCAGGGTTTGTCCATTTCTTGCGTGCCATTTTTCTTCTCTGCAGTTTATTTTTCTCTTCTCAGCCGAATTCAAAGATTTGTCCTTCAACTCAGCTGCTGTGAACTCCCCATTGCAATGTAGTTTCGAATTTCCAGCTTTTACTTTCTCTTCCTTTTCTCAATTTTTCTCAGTTTTAACTCAGATTGTGTTCAGAATGTCTTGATCTCAGCTTGTGTTCAAATCCTTGAAATTGCAGAATTTTTTTTTTTTCGAAATGAAATCGCTTCCAAATCACTAATCACTCCCCCACACTTAAAACTTTGTCCGTCTCGGGCAAAATAACATCAAGAAAACATCCCAAGCAACAAATTCATAGAAAAATTTTTGGGGTTAGAATT
Source organism: Boesenbergia rotunda (assembly GCA_024364735.1). Classification (NCBI taxonomy): domain Eukaryota; kingdom Viridiplantae; phylum Streptophyta; class Magnoliopsida; order Zingiberales; family Zingiberaceae; genus Boesenbergia; species Boesenbergia rotunda. The sequence goes on from JAGFNQ010006017.1 coordinate 59,535, forward strand.
AGGAATAAGGAAAGACAATTCAAGAAGAGTGTGTATCAAGTATGATCATGGAAAAATGGAAACAATAGGATTAGTTTTCATAAATGTGATCCAATCAACGAAATATGGTTTTAAAAGAACCTAAGCAAGTTCTAGAGTTCAATAACATGTGTGTCACAAATAAGGCTAATCTCACTAGGTAAAAATAATCCATCTCAAATCCTCAATTAAGAGTCTAAAGCCAAAATCGTACTCAAGCATCCAAGATTTCATCCATGAACTCAATTCTAAGTCTTGACAACCAAATTTAATTTATTTTCAAAAGACTCTAACATGACATGAAGAAAATCTAGAGGGATACATTTATTTCTACTCATGTAAGGAAAAGTGCTAAAAGCATAAGAAATGATATTTACAATGACTCTATTTATTCATGTCATGTATCTTAAGCATTTATTTCCTAGAACCATGAAAATGTACTAAGTGAACATGGTATTTACAATGAAGAATTTTATTGGAACTTAAAAGTATCTACTTGAGAAAACTTCTTGCTCACGCAAACTTGAAGTTATTCTTGCAAAAAGTAAGGAAATGGTATATACAAAGAAAAATGAATGCAAAATTTAGTGAACTCCCCTTTCAAGTTGGGTAGATAGCGTCCTCAACGTACACATCCTCCACCTCTAGCTCCTTTAGTTCTTCAAGATACCTCTTGAGCCGGTGGCCATTAACTTTCCACACCAATCCATTAGCTTCGTCCCTAATTTCAAAAACTCCATAGGGAAAAATATTAGTTATAATGAATGGACCTTCCCACCTTGATCTCAACTTACCTCTTATCAATTTCAATCTTGACTTGTATAATAGCACTTTGTCACCAATTTGAAATTCTTTGTCCACAATGTGCTTGTCATGAAATTTCTTAGTCTTCTCCTTGTAGATCCTTGAATTCTCAAATGCTTCCAACCGGATTTCTTCAAGCTCTTGAAGTTGCAACTTCCTTTCTTCTCCCACCTTAGTAGCATCAAAATTGCAAGCTTTAACCGCCCAATACGCCTTATGCTCAACCTCCACAGGTAAGTGACATGATTTCCCATACACAAGTCTATAAGGTGACATTCCAATGGGTGTTTTGTAAGCAGTGCGATATGCCCATAATGCATCTTCAAGCCTTTTACTCCAATCCTTCCTATGAGGTCCCACGGTCTTTTCCAAAATTGATTTGACTTCTCTATTCGACACCTCGGCTTGTCCATTTGTTTGGGGGTGATAAGCAGTAGAAATCTTATGTAATACCCCGTACTTATTAAGAAGAGCCTTCATGTGCTTATTGCAAAAATGGGATCCTTGGTCACTTATGATAGCTCTTGGAATTCCAAACCTGCAAAAAATGTTTGACCTGACAAAACTAACAACCACAGATGAATCATCAGTCCTGGTGGGAATGGCCTCCACCCATTTTGAAACATAATCAACAGCTAAAAGAATGTACAAGAATCCAAAAGAAGCAGGAAATGGTCCCATAAAATCTATACCCCACACATCAAATATCTCACAAAATAAAATAGTTTGTTGAGGCATTTTATTTCTAGCACTTATGTTTCCTGTTCTTTGACATCTATCACAACATGTACAAAACCTATATGAATCTCTAAACAGGGTGGGCCAGTACAATCCACATTCTAAAATTCTTCTAGCAGTCCTTTGTGGTCCAAAATGCCCACCACATGCTGAAGAATAGCAAAAAGTGAGTATAGAATGAAACTCATGATTTGGTACACATCTCCTAATGATTTGATCACTACAAAATTTCCACAAGTAAGGATCATCCCACACATAATATTTTGCATCACTTTTAAACTTATCCCTTTGAGCTTTCGAAAAGTGTGTAGGAAAAACATGAGCTACAAGAAAATTCACTAAGTCTGCATACCAAGGTGACTCACCATGCAGCTGTAAAAGCTGCTCATCTCTGAAATCATCATCTATGGCCGTGGGATCTCCATCTCCCTCCAATCTACTCAAATGGTCTGCTACTAAATTTTCCTTGTCACTCCTGTCCCGTATCTCTAAGTCAAACTCCTGTAGTAGTAGCATCCATCTAATAAGCCTTGGCTTCGCATCTGGTTTCTTCAGGAGGTACTTCAATGCTGCATGATCAGAAAACACAACAACATGAGAACACAATAAATATGATCTGAATCTATCTAAAGCAAAAACAATGGAAAGAAGCTCCTTTTCAGTCGTGGTGTAGTTGGCTTGGGCGGCATCTAGGGTTTTGGAGGCATAGGAAATGACATGTGGTGCTCCATCTACCCTTTGTGCTAATACAGCTCCCACTGCAAAATTAGAAGCATCACACATTAATTCAAAAGGTAAGGTCCAGTCAGGTGATGTAATAATAGGGGCTGAGGTAAGAGCCTCCCTGAGTCTATGAAAAGCTTCTTTGCATTTTTCATCGAAGTGAAACTCAACATCCTTCTACAGAAGTCGTGTCAAGGGCCGAGCAATCAAGCTAAAGTCTCTAATAAATCTGCGGTAAAATCCTGCATGTCCAAGAAAAGCTCGAATATCCCGTACGCATACGGGGTAAGATAAAGAAGAAATAACACTGATTTTAGCAGGATCTACCTCAATACCTTTCTGAGAGACTATGTGTCCAAGTACTATCCCATGCTCTACCATAAAGTGACATTTTTCAAAATTCAAAACAAGGTTAGTTTCAATGCAACGATGTAAAACCCTAGACAAGTTATTCAAACATGAATCAAAAGACGTGCCATAAACTGAAAAATCATCCATAAATACCTCCATACAGTCCTCTAGCAACTCACCGAATATACTCACCATGCATCTCTGAAAGGTATCGGGTGCGTTGCAGAGTCCGAAGGGCATACGTCTATAGGCAAATGTACCAAAGGGGCAAGTGAAGGTGGTCTTCTCCTGGTCCTCTAGATCTATGCAAATCTGAAAATAGCCTGAAAATCCGTCCAAGAAACAGTAGTGTGACTTCCCTGCCAGTCTCTCGAGCATCTGATCAATGAATGGTAGAGGGAAGTGATCTTTCCTTATGACCTTGTTGAGCTTCCTGTAATCAATGCAGACTCTCCAGGAATTCTTGACTCTGGTGGGTACTAATTCATTACTTTCATCTGCCACCACGGTCACTCCAGATTTCTTAGGCACCACATGAATAGGGATAACCCACTGACTGTCAGAAATAGGGTAAATAATACCTGCCTGTAGAAGTCTAGTCACCTCTTTCTTTACTACATCCAAAATAAGTGGGTTGAGCCTCCTTTATGGTTGCCTCACAGGTTTGACATTTTCCTCTATCCTGTATAGATAGTCTGATGTATATCTATTTTTTTTTTTATGCTCAATTAATTTTTTTTTTGTTTGACTCAATGCTGTAATATAAAGGAAAGTTGTCCCTCCTAGGTATGCATATTTAATGACCTGGTATGGCTTCAATCGCTTGGTCCTCTTAGTAGAATAAGTGGTCCCTTGGGCTTAGTGCAATCCCCTACACTTTGAATATCAGTAAAAATAGGTGATCCTTGGGGCTCTGTGCAATCCCCTACACCTAGAAAAATGTCACCAGCTGGAAGTGTGTCTGAAATGTCTTCTGAAAAATCCTCAGTATCAGCAGTCAGTACTCTCTCAGCCTCCTCTGAATCAATAGCTTCTTCAGAAAAATCATCTAGAAATCCCTCAGCCTCCAACTCAGTCTGCGCCAGCTCCTCTAGAATGTCTATGCTCATGATAGAGTGGTCCTCTCTTGGATGCTTCATAGTATCAAAAAGGCTAAATTGTACAACCGTGTCTCCAATCTCCATAGAAAGTGTCCCGGCATATACATCAATCTTCGTTCTGGCCGTCTTCAGAAAAGGCCTGCCTAAAATAAGTGGAGAACGGTGTGCCAAGTAATCTCCCTCCATATCTAAAATATAGAAATCAGCAGGAAATATCTGTTGGTGCAGGAAGCACCAGATCGAACCTTGTTTTGATATTGGCAAAGGATTCAAAGTTAAGGGTTGTTTGGTATCTAACAATGCTGCTTGAGAGTGCAGGAAACAAAGTCCTAGCGAAGGGCTGCTAGGCACCTGACGATGGGCTGTCAGGAAACAAAGTCCTAGCGAAGGGCTGCTAGGCACCTGACGATGGGCTGTCAGGAAACCAAGTCCTGGCGAAGGGTTGCTGGGCGAAAACCAAGTCCTAGCGAAGGGATGCTAGGCACCTGACGATGGGCTGTCAGGAACTCAAGACCTGGCGAAGGGCTGCTGGGCAAAAACCAAGTCCTAGCGAAGGGTTGCTGGGCGAAAACCAAGTCCTGGCGAAGGGCTGCTAGGCGAAAACTAAGTCCTGGCGAAGGGCTGCTAGGCGAAAACCAAGACCTGGCGAAGGGCTGCCGGGCAAAAGTCCAACTGGAGGATCCAGTTGGCACCAGGTAAATTCTCCCCCGAGGAGTAGGTGAGGACGCGTTCCCCTTGAGGGAACATTAGGCATCGGTTCGACCTAGGGCTCCATTTTGGAGACCAAAGTCAGAACCAAGACAGCTGAGGCTGTATAACCTATTATTTTATTGTTTTATTATGTTTTGGACTAACCCTGGATGCAGGACCGAAGGAACGAGTGTCTGCAGCTCAGAATGCCTCAAAGGAGTGAGGCAACCGCTGACCAGGGCGCCCGGAGTGTCCCGGGCGCCCCCATGGTGACCACAAAACACAACAAGACAAGAAAGACTTCGACAGTACATACACAGGGCGCCCCCGCTGTCCCGGGCGCCCCCAGCCAGATTTACCAAAGAAGACTCAGCGCTGCGGATAAGAGTTGGCCGAGTCAACCAGGGCGCCCCCAGCGTACAGGGCGCCCCAGTCAAGACCTTATCCCGAGGTTCAAGGGATAAGTGGTTGACTGCGCTTTGTGTGGATCTGCTGCCACGTGGGGGGGCGCCCCCGTCGACCAGGGCGCCCCCAGGCCCTATATAAAGGGCCCTCGACCTCCTTCTTCAAAGCATCAATCACTGCGACACTTCTGCGCTCTTCTGCTTCCGCGACACGCTCCAGAAATCTTCCAACTCGAGCTGACGACGTCCCGCTGCTCCGAAACTTCGATCTACACCGGACGTCGGTAACGAAGAGCTGTATTTAAAGTTTACTAAACTGTTCTTGTTATTATCCTTCTTGTAAACTTTTACGAACTTATAGAATTGCCCGCAGAAAATGGTCAACGACCGTGGGCCTTGGAGTAGGAGTCGACCCAGGCTCCGAACCAAGTAAAACGACCGTGTTAGCGTTGTTTTTGCTCTGTTTTATTCCGCTGCGCACTTACTCTTTTTAAATCCGAACGATTTGCGACATTCACCCCCCCCTCTCTCGCATTTCTCGATCCAACAAGTGGTATCAGAGCGGGGTAGTTCAAACTTGGTGCAACCACCAGTTTGAAAGTTTTTTCGGATTTACGAATTTTTTAATTTTATTTCTTTTCTTTTTGTTAATCAACGCAACTCAATCTCGTTCGCTTTTTATTTTATATAAATAATATCTGTAGGTGGATTTAAAATATCCTTACGCCTTTTTCAATTTTGAATTTTCATCTTTTCACCATAAGTCTGAATTAATAAAACGAACAATTCTTAAAAATTTGTCATAAATTTTTTTTATTATTATTTTAATATTATTTCTCGAAATTCGTGCCACTTTAATTCAAGCAATCTTTTAACTCTTATTTTTCACCATTAATCAGAATATTCATTTCCCAAAAATTTTGTCTCAAATTTTTTTATTATTTTATTATTATTCTGCCTCGAAATTCGTGCAATTTTTTTGGGCAAATTTTTTTTCTTCTTCTCCCGCACTACTAATCCAAGACCAAGTCTTGGTACATTCTGTTAGTTCTTTTGTGTGCAAGAGGTTATTTTATGGCCAACCAAGAGTGGAACAGTGCCCGTCCACCGCTATTCTCCGGCGAGAACTTCAGCTTTTGGAGAAGACAAATGGAGTCCCTTCTGAAGACCCATATGGACATATGGATGATCATTCAAACAGGGTTCCACCTCCATACAGAAGATGAACTATCAATTGCATGGGACAAACTGGATGAACCAACCCTCAACCAAATTGAGACTGATGCAAGAGCAACTGCAATTCTTCAATGCGGTCTAACCAACGAACAACTCAAGCTAGTCGGTTCATTTGGATGTGCTAGAGAAATGTGGGAGAAATTGATCAATCTTCATCAAGAAATCTCAGATGAAGAAGAAGATCAGGTAAGTTATCTCGCACTCTCGGTCCAAGCACAGATAGCCGAGTCAGAGTCTGAACCTGAACCCAGAGTCGAAATCGAACCAGCAGAATCAGACAACGAACTGACTGAGATGGTAACCAATTTCAAATTCTTTTCTAAATTAGAATTAAATAATCAAGCTGATACTGCAATGGTCGAGGAAGGTATAACTTTTGCAGGGAAAACTCCAAGAGAACCATCAAAGAAGGAGCTTCAACCGGTACCCAAGTCCGACTCAGACACGGAATCAGAAGATCAATTTAGATCCGAGACAGCAACAATTAAGGGGGAGATTCCTAATAAGGAATCAAAAGGTAAAATTACAAATTTGAATTTTAAAAATCATATAATTTGTTACATATGCAGGGAGAGAGGGCACTACCAAACTAAGTGTCCTACTCGTAAGATTCAAACGATACCACCGATGGCAACAAAGAAACGAGCTCCAAAAGCATGAAAGAACAAGAGTTGCATTCAATGCTTCAAGTGTCAGGAGTTTGGGCATTACAAAGAGGAATGCACAGATAAACGTTACAAAGATCCAGGGAAACCAACCAAAATGGGTAACTGTAATTTACATCCAAATCAACTCTTTACCTTGAATACTGATAGTTTAATTAATCTCCCTTAGTCAAATTTAGATATGGATGCATGCTTAGATAACTTAATGAAATCATGTATATTAGCAAAGTCAAAATTCAAAATGTTAAGACAAGAAAATGAGACTTTGAAAATTAAAATTGATATACAAGAAAAACTGATTAATAATTTTGCAAACTTAGAAAATCCAGAAATTTCTCCTCACTATGACATTATCTGAAGTTTTGTTTTGGCTATTCATAGGACTAGATAGCTTAAGGACTTAACCAATTACTTGAAATTTGAAAACATAGTATTGGGAGGAGGTGAGATGATAGTACGTTGGGGAAACCAACTCTAATAAGATCAAGTCGACTTGGTCTCTTTAGACTGGTGAAACCAGCCGAAGCTACCGATCCAAGACCCAAGCTAGTTAGACCAGAAAATGACCTAATTTAATTTGAAAATGAAATTTCATTAAAAGGCTTTGTCAAGGAAAGAGTGGATGATCCCATAAGGCTACGGCCAAAGAAGGCCTAGTGCCTCGCCAAGACCTGGAAGCCAATTTCTGAAATTCAAATTCAAATTATCTTATGTCAAATTCGAATCTAACACAAATTTCAAATAATTATAGATTCAAACCTGTTTTCAAAAATTCTTTTTCAAAATCACTCTTTTTCAAATTCAAATCTGTCTTCGAAGTCAATTATACTTTTTCAAAAATAAACATTTTTTTTCTTTTTCAAAGTTAAACATTTTTTTAAAATTATTTTTACCTTCAAACCTGTCTCACAAGAACTTTTAAGGCTAACTGTTTGAAAACCCTAGATTGGGTGAGACAGGAAAATTAAGTTCAAATTAAAAATTCTTTTATGTTGTGTTTTCATTCAGAGAATAATTTCAACATAATCAAACCATGATTAACATGGTTAAACCTTAGTCAACTGAGTCAAACATGGTCAAACCTAGTTAATGCTAAAGACCCTTCAAGCACTTAGATAAAGTTAAGACAAGTCGAATACAAGGGGAGTTCTTTTTAAATTTATTCTCAAAACCTGATGCTCTAAAATTTAGTATCATTTCAGAATAAGACCTTCAAAAATTACTCAAAATTCTTGGTATATTACTATCTCTTTGAAAAATTATTATCATTTCAAAATATTTCTTTTCAAAAACTGTGTTATTATTATTACTTCAAATTGAGGTGTCAAAAATTTATCTCCTTGAAAGTTTCATACTCAGAAGATTATTCAAAATTATTCTTTTGTTTTTAATAAACCCTAAAGACACAGAGGAAGGTCCACTTCATGATCTACTAGGACTCCTAGGATGTGTCAAATTTAGGGGGAGTTTGATTCAAAAGAAGAATTTCTGAAAATTTTTTTTGGTAATTATTTGTTTTGAAATTATTAGATAATTCTTATAATTTAAATCAAACCCTAAAACTCAGAGGAAGATCGCTTGTAGTCAACAAGCTTCCTAGGACTGGGTCAAGTTTAGGGGGAGATGAAATTAAAAGAATTATTGAACATTTTCAAAATTATATGTTTTCATGCACTGCAAGTTCAAAATCCTTTTGAAAACTTAAATAATTTTTCTGTCAAAATACTATTATTTTACAAAATTATTGTGGCTTATGAAATTAATTTTATAATATTTACTTGGGTTGGAGAAAATTTTCCAGGACACTTAGGAAAATGTCCTTGTAGTCAACAAGGTTTCCTAGGATTGTGTCAGACTGGAAAAGAAACCTAGTCAAGTAAAATATTTTGTGTTCAAAATGCATAATTCTTTTCAAAAATTACTTATACTTTTCAAAGTCTAATTCTTTTCAAAAATTACTTATACTTTTCAAAGTCTAATTCTTTTCAAAAATTACTTATACTTTTCAAAGTCTAAGTCTTTTCAAAATTACTTATATCTTTCAAAGTCTAAATACTTTTTTAAAAGTACTTATGTGTTTCAAATCTTAACTTATTTCAAAAGTACTTAGATTTTTCAAAAATGCATAATATTTATTTCAAAAGTACTTTTGAAGATTCAAAAGCACTTATATCCTCAAAAATACATAATATCTGTCAAAAAGTACTGCAATAATGTTTTCAAAAGTATAAATATTTTTCAAGGCAATATTGTTCTAAGTGCGTGAATTTTCTAAAAGATTGGCCTACAAATATAAAGTATCTTTTCAATACTTTTCCAAATAAAGTTTTGTTGGTGCAATTTAAAACTTTTTGCTATACTTTCAAGAATTATACTAAGTATTTTCATGCTTTCAAAACTCATAGGCTCTGATACACAAACGCTCTCCTTAAAACTTCTCTCAAAATATTTTTATATTAGACTTAAAAATGGTCTAAAACATAAGGAGAAGAGTTTTACATTAAGGGGGAGAGAAAGGGAATTTTATTTTTAAGCTATTTCAAAATTTTAAGCATTTCTAAGTGGTTCGAAGTTATGTTTAGTGCATGTTTTTTAAATAAAATTTTCCTTAGTAATCAAAATTTGTCTGAGAAAAAGGATTTTTAACAAAGTTTAAGCTTGCTTTTCAAAAGTGTCTATGGATACAAATACTTTTGCTCTTTTTTTAAATACTTTGTCAAAAACCTATTTTTGGTATAACTCAAAACTCCCCATTAGAAACCTTGCTAACCCATGTATGCTTTTGATATATGTCAAAGGGGGAGGAAAGGTCAAAGTTAAGTATTTTAAGTAGTTTATAACACAAGTATTCAGGGTTTTATGAAAAATAAAGAATTTTTTTCTCAACTCTACAGTTATGCTTCAGTTATGCTTCACTGTTTACCTTATGCTCTTAACTGTTGTAATTTTTTCCTTAACTTTGAATTGTGTTGCCATAATCAAAAAGGGGGAGATTGTTGGTGCAGGAAGCACCAGATCGAACCTTGTTTTGATATTGGCAAAGGATTCAAAGTTAAGGGTTGTTTGGTATCTAACAATGCTGCTTGAGAGTGCAGGAAACAAAGTCCTAGCGAAGGGCTGCTAGGCACCTGACGATGGGCTGTCAGGAAACAAAGTCCTAGCGAAGGGCTGCTAGGCACCTGACGATGGGCTGTCAGGAAACCAAGTCCTGGCGAAGGGTTGCTGGGCGAAAACCAAGTCCTAGCGAAGGGATGCTAGGCACCTGACGATGGGCTGTCAGGAACTCAAGACCTGGCGAAGGGCTGCTGGGCAAAAACCAAGTCCTGGCGAAGGGTTGCTGGGCGAAAACCAAGTCCTGGCGAAGGGCTGCTAGGCGAAAACCAAGTCCTGGCGAAGGGCTGCTAGGCGAAAACCAAGACCTGGCGAAGGGCTGCCGGGCAAAAGTCCAACTGGAGGATCCGGTTGGCACCAGGTAAATTCTCCCGAGAGGAGTAGGTGAGGACGCGTTCCCCTTGAGGGAACATTAGGCGTCGGTTCGACCTAGGGCTCCATTTTGGAGACCAAAGTCAGAACCAAGACAGCTGAGGCTGTATAACCTATTATTTTATTGTTTTATTGTGTTTTGGACTAACCCTGGATGCAGGACCGAAGGAACGAGTGTCTGCAGCTCAGAATGCCTCAAAGGAGTGAGGCAACCGCTGACCAGGGCGCCCGGAGTGTCCCGGGCGCCCCCATGGTGACCACAAAACACAACAAGACAAGAAAGACTTCGACAGTACATACACAGGGCGCCCCGGTGTCCCGGGCGCCCCCATTGCAAATCAACTCTGTCGCATCTGCGCTACATGCATAGGGTGCCCCCGCTGTCCCGGGCGCCCCCAGCCAGATTTACCAAAGAAGACTCAGCGCTGCGGATAAGAGTTGGCCAAGTCAACCAGGGCGCCCCCAGCGTACAGGGCGCCCCAGTCAAGACCTTATCCCGAGGTTCAAGGGATAAGTGGTTGACTGCGCTTTGTGTGGATCTGCTGCCACGTGGGGGGGCGCCCCCGTCGACCAGGGCGCCCCCAGGCCCTATATAAAGGGCCCTCGACCTCCTTCTTCAAATCATCAATCACTGCGACACTTCTGCGCTCTTCTGCTTCCGCGACACGCTCCAGAAATCTTCCAACTCGAGCTGACGACGTCCCGCTGCTCCGAAACTTCGATCTACACCGGACGTCGGTAACGAAGAGCTGTATTTAAAGTTTACTAAACTGTTCTTGTTATTATCCTTCTTGTAAACTTTTACGAACTTATAGAATTGCCCGCAGAAAACGGTCAACGACCGTGGGCCTTGGAGTAGGAGTCGACCCAGGCTCCGAACCAAGTAAAACGACCGTGTTAGCATTGTTTTTGCTCTGTTTTATTCCGCTGCGCACTTACTCTTTTTAAATCCGAACGATTTGCGACATTCACCCCCCCTCTCTCGCATTTCTCGATCCAACAATATCAGCTCCTTTACCTTCACCAAGACATCTTCAATCATACCTGTTGGGTGGGTCTGACTCCTATCTGCTAGCTGTATCACCACCCCAGTGGGCTGTAAAGGGCCTATGCCAAGCATCTGAAAAACTGACTTGGGCATCACATTTATCGAAGCTCCTAAATCTAACATAGCATCGTGGAATATGGTGCTCTCTATCTCACAAGAAACAGTGAATACCCCTGGATCTTCACACTTCTGAGGAATAGTGTGGATAAGTGCTGAGATGTTCTTCCCAAAGCTGACCAATTCATTTTCCTTGAGTCTCTTTTTATGAACACAAAGATCCTTCAAAAACTTAGCATATTTGGGAATCTGCTTGATCATGGTCAACAAAGGTACATTGATCTCCACCTTGCTAAATAGCTCCACTAACTCATTGAATTCCTTGGCTTTCTCTTCCTCCATTTGCTTTTTGGCATGTGTTCTCTGCTGTGGAAAGGGTAAAGGCACCCTAAATTCATCAGTTTTGGCCGGAAATGGAGCTGCTGAATTCTGCCCTGCTGTCCCCTGCGTAGCAGCTGCTGTCCCATGTGTCTCGGCACTGTTTTCTTCTCTGATTTCCACCAAATTTGGAGGGTTGCTTGAGGATTGAGTTGGGAACGGGCTAGGGTCAGAATCAGCTGAATTTGAACTCATTTCAGTGTGGTTTTGGGCCGGAATTGGAGAAGCTGTCCGGTTTCCTGAAAATTCGGCTCTTGGACTCTTAGGAGATGTTGTAACCTTCCCACTTCTCAAAGTTATAGCGCTCACATTCCCTTTTGGATTAGGAACAGTTTGGGAAGGAAGTTGGCTTGATCCTTGAGCTTGATTTTGATTAATTCCACTATCCAATTGCCCTAATTGTCTCTCAACGTTTTGTTGCCAACCTTGTTGTTGTTGTTGCCAAGATTGTTGTTGTTGCATTATCTGTTGAAACATATCATCAACCCTCTGTTGAGGCATATTTCCTCCACTTGAGCTCCCATAACCTCCTTGGTTAGAATAGCTTCTTGAGTGACCTTGAAAGGAAGAAGAAGAAGGCTGAAATTTTGATTGCTGATTTTGTTGAAAACTTGAATTTTGGGGCTGATAAGAGGGCTGATAGGGCTGTTGATAGGGCTGATCAAATGGCTGATATGCTTGGAAACATTGCTGGGCGTTGTGACCTTGAAAATTCTGATTTTGAGCTGGAAAATTAGGTGGCGAGGGCTGAAAATTCTGCCCTTGAAATCCTTGACCATAGGGGTGAAATTGCTGATTCATGGGCTGTGATGGCTGAAAATTTTGTTGATTTGGAGCTTGGAAAGCTGGGAATGACTGAAAGCCCTGCTGCCCTTGATAAGGTTGCTGAAATTGAGGTTCAAATGGCTGAAATTGTTGCTGAAAATGTTGAGAATTAGGCTGAAACGAAGGCTGAAAACTTTGGTGTGTTTGCTGAAAAGTTAGCTGATTGTTTTGAGCTTGTTGGGGCTGCTGGAAATTCGATTGAGGCTGCTGTGAGGACTGACTTTGAGGCTCTTGCTGGCAGAAAGCATTCCCATACCTCAAGTTAGGATGATTCCTCCAACCGGGGTTATAGGTAGAGGAATATGGATTGTTTCTGGCTGGAAATTGTCCTCTCATTAATGCAGCTACTATCTCGTCCTATTGGAGATTGGGGCATGAGTCTGAAGTATGCTCTAGACTAGAGCAAATGCCACACACACTTATGACTTGACTCGATGGTGGAGATACTGAAGGAGTTGAACTTAGTCTTTCCATTTTTAATTCCATTTGCTTGAAAGCTGAGGTGAGCTCCATCAATGCATTCTTCACCTCCTTGTTATCAGTGGGAACTACCTGAACTTCACCCACTCCTCTGGTGCTCAAGGCTCTGCCTCCAAATTGTTGGGAATTCTCAGCCATATTAGAAATTAACTCCCTAGCTTGCATTGGTGACTTGTTCACTAAGGCTCCTCCAGCTGCAGCATCTATCAGGACTCTATCCGTCTGCAGCAGTCCTTCATAAAAATATTGAATCAATAATTGCTCACTGATTTGATGCTGGGGGCAACTTGAACACAACTTGTTAAATCTTTCCCAGTAATCATATAGTGTTTCGCCCACCACTTGCTGAATCCCATAGATACTTTTTCTGATTATAGCTGTGCGGGAAGCTGGGAAATACTTCTCCAAAAATGCCTTCTTCATGGCGATCCAACTAGACACATGTCCTGTAGGCAGATAATAGAACCAGTCCTTGGCTGCTCCTGTCAATGTGAAGGGGAAAGCTCTCAGCTTGATGTCTTCTTCAGAAATGCCCTGAGGCTTCATAGTAGAGCACACCACATGGAATTCGTGCAAGTGTCTGTTTGGATCCTCCCCAGATAAACCGTGAAATTTTGGCAACAAATTAATAAGTCCAGATCTTAACTCAAAACTTTCCCCCAGCTCTGGATAAGCTATGCTGGAGTACTGAAATGCAGCGTCAGGTGATGCAAGCTCCTTCATGGTTCTTTGGTGATCTGCCATATCAATGCCTGAGTGAGTGCTGATAATCTGAATAGGAGGAATATCTGTAGTCTCAGAAAGAATAGTCTGCCTCCTCCTGGCTCTGAAAGTCCTCTCAATCTCAGGATTGAAATCTTCTAATTCAGCACCTAAAGACCTGGTCAAAAAAACAAAACAATTTGCAGTAAAAATAGATAGAAGGATAAAACAAATAAAATCAAATCAAAAGATATAGCAATAAGCACAGAAACAAATCAAGAATGATATGAAATAAGTGCGCAAGCTAAAATCAAACAAGTCAACTAACAGTTCCCCGGCAACGGCGCCAAAAATTTGACGGACCCAAATGGACTGTCACGAATGTGGGTCTCAAATTTAAATGTATATGAAATGCTGAAAACCCTTTTACAATCAAAAGTATGAAAATGTAATATAGGGGCCACAGGTCGTATTTTTCTCGGGGCTAGTTGACGTTATTTGATTCGCACTTGTAGTTATGTGTCGTTTTTGGGTTTCAAACAAATAAATGGATTTTGGTTTGTAATTGAAAATGAAAATGAAATGGAAATCAAGGAAAATTAACAATGGAACTAAACAAGGAAATGGCACTCAAAAACTCAACCTAGTGAAACTTACTCAAGCACTTACAAAATTTTTGGAACTAAACTCTGATTTCGAAAACAAGAGAATGCTAAGCAATTAAGTAGAGGTAATGATAGGAGTTTTCAGTAGGTAGATTGGACTTAAAACAAGTCTAACCATGGAAGTTGGAAATCAAACAAACAACAATATTAACTCAACTAACTACAAGTTTTTGAAACTAACTAATGCTAACAAAAATTCAGAATTGGATGAATTACTAACTTATGAATTTCAAACACAATCTTAAACTACAAAACAGGCTAAATTTCGGATGTAAGAAGGTTCTTATCTATTGGCACGCAAGAGGTTGCTCTTTGTGCCAAAAACTAACTCAAAACTCGAAAATGATATCTTTTTGACTAAGAACTCTAAACTACTTGATTTAATTGAGAAACCTGGCTGTGAGGAGAGAACTAAGCTAATCTACGGGACGACATTTGAGATCAAAACTAGAGAAACAAAGAAAATTCAGAAATGAAAGAGGCTGAATTTAAGATGCAAAATGGAAAAGACTAGCTACAGATTTTCTTTTTCCCAATAGGTTAAAAACTGAGCTAGCTAATGCAAACTGATTGCAAGTAACTAATCTAGGAACAAGGAAACTTATCTAGCAATTACTTAACAGAATCTAATGACAATGGATCAAAAATTCAGACCTGCAGCAACAAACTTGGCACGCAGCCATTCCAATTGGCACGCAGGAATTAGACAAAAATTAAGCTGAAATCTAAAGCTTATGTGCGCTAGAATCATTCACTAACTACCTTACTTACTGAATTGAATCTTAACTACTGCCTAAAAACAATTTAAAATAAAATTACAGCAGCTAAATAAAAATCAGAACAGAACAGTGCAGATTCGACAGAACACAAGAACTACAGCTAAAATAGAAATTAAACTACTTAAACTACTCCTCGATTCCTTCCAGAGCTCAGATACTCCTTGGTTGTCAAGCAAGGGAGAGCCTCGAACCCGCAAGCTCAGCAAATCATGGGGAAAGCTTCATCCGCGATTGAATACAGTCCGAACTGCCCATTTCTGAATTTTCCATGCGAATCCTTCATCTCAGCTGTGTCTGCGTGAATTGGTGAGTGGATGATGATCAAAGCTACTCAGGGAACCCCTCTGGATAGCTTTGGTGGAAGGTGGTAGAGCGCAGCCGAGCCGAAGGTTGTCAATTGGACAGAGCTGTAGAAACCTCTCACAAACTCTGTTCTTGGGCAATCTCGATCCGGAAACAAGACTGATGAACTTCCCGATGACCTAGTATGTGAATTCAGCAAGAAAAACGAGTGGTCGCGCCTTGGATTGAAGGAAACAAGCTAAGGATGAAGGAAGAACACGAAGAACGGGAATTGCGGCGAAGAACTCTGAACATGCGACGGGGGAGAGCTTCTGTGCCATTTTCCTTAAGTATTAACCAATGGACGGCTCAGATCGATTTGAGGAAATCCAACGGCCGATCTCGCTCTGATTTGAGCCAAACTTTGATGATGGTGATCTGAGGTCAGGATCTGCCTCGTGGTAGCTCGGATCCTCCAGATGTGCAACGGATGGTCCAGATCACCTAATCTTTGAATGGACGCTCTAGAGCCCTCCAAGCTTGATCCAACGGTCGATTGAACTCTGATTGGGATGAAACCTTCAGATCTTGATCATAGAGCTTGATCAACCCTTACCCTAGCTCGGATTGCTTCAGATCGTCCCGGATGGCATCAGATCTAGCCGCTCTTGAATCGGACGGCCCGGATTAATCGTAGGCTTGATAATTCGATCCGGTTCCCCTTCCGACTCAAGTTTGACCCAAAATGCTCTAGGTCCAGGAACCTTTCATGCCTACAAAAATAAATCAAGAATTTAGTGGCCAATTAACTCAAATATGTGTAATTTTGCATTTAAGTCCAAAATATGAATAAGTTCTAAAACCTAGGCAATTTCACAATTTTGGCAATAAAAACATAGATCAAACAGGGATTTAAGCAACTCAAATGATCAATAAAATGGAATCTATCAATCGTACAAATACTTGAAAGTGTGGGGGTGATTAACAAAGGTCGAAGTAGCTAAGTCAAAGAAAGTTAAGATCGGACCTAAAACGTTCGATGCAATATTGTCGGATATGCTCAAAACAGTAGTGCATATCGCTTCATAGTTCATAAGTCAGACATTCCTGATATTCATGTAGATACAACCATAGAATCTCGGAATACAATATTTTTTGAAGACATGTTCCCAAATAAGAAGGAAAACGTTCAAAATAATGACAACAAAGTTCTAACAAAGATAATGTTCCAGAACTTAGTTATCATAAAAGGGTTATTGACGATCAAAGCGAAAAGCCACATCGGAGCAAACGGGCTAGAGTTGAGAAATCGTTCGGGCCAGATTTCATGACATTCATGTCAGAAATGGACCCAAGAACACTAAGCGAAGCTCTCTCTGGTCCCGACGCCCCATTGTGGAAAGAAGCTGTCAATAGTGAAATTGAGTCCATCATGAATAACCATACTTGGGAATTAGTAGACCTTCCTTCTGGTACTAAACTATTAGGTTGTAAGAGGATACTAAAACTAACAAGGTTGTAAGAGGATACACAAATGGATGTTAAGACTGATAGATCGAATAGCGTTGCTAGAGGGGGGTGAATAGCAATTTGTCGAACCCCTTTCTTCCTACACGGTTAGTTGCACAGCGGAATATATAATAAAACAAAAACTAACAAGGAAGAACAACGCTAACAACCTGATTTACTTAGTATCCACCCCGGACGGGTGACTAATCCAAGAATCCGTCAGTGGATTAATCCCCGGATAACCTCCGGCTAGCTCTATCACTCCTTGTGGGTGGAGAAAGCTCGCCACAACACCTTTAGAAGACCTGAGCACAAAGACTACTATCTTGCCTTTAACCAAGACAAGATTCGTCAAGAGTCTCAGCCACCACGAAGTCCTCTTTAAATAGGACTCGGGCTGAAACCTTCGCTACCAGTCGATTGCTCCCAGGGTAGTCGACTGGTGCCACTGAAATTCGACCGTTGCACCCCAACGTTCGAATTTTCAGCCAACTCACCAGCCACCTACCAGTTGACGGCACCCAGGGAAGTCGACTGGTCCCTAGCTGAAACCCTTCCTGAGTACATTCACACAGTACTCGTACCCTCACGACTCGACTGACTCCTCATCCGCAGCCTCGACTATTGCCTTCGTGCCCTCTTCATCTTCGACTCCCGACCCTCGGATGCATGCAAGCCTCCATCTTGCCTCCATGTCATCCTTCACGCATACCTCGAAGTCCGCGCCCATCAGCTCATCGTCCCTGCTCTCCAAGGTCCCTCGGGTGCACACAAGCCTCCAGCTTGTCTCCATGCCACCCTTCACCGTACCGAGGCCGTCCAGTCAAGTCCATATGTGTAAACCTGTACAACCTGCACACTCAACATACACATATGAGATCACAAGGGAAAAGCTAACTTAAACCCTTTGCCCAAACATCAAAACGCTTGGTCACTCCGGACTATAGATTGCCTCAACAATCTCCCCCTTTTCTATGTTTGGCAATACGTTTAAGTTAGGGATAGAAAAATAGTAGTCAATAGCAAAACAATGCATATGTAATGCAAAAATGGATCATATCCCATGGCATCCCACATCTAACCCTCCAAGTTAGGATTTTTCAACACCTAACCCTCCAAGTTAGGAATTCTTACACACTTAGCCTTCCAAGCTAGGGCATTTCACACCTAACCCTCCAAGTTAGGAATTTCCACACCTAGCCCTCCAAGCTAGGACTTGTCACTAAAATGGGCTTTTTAAAGCTTCTCCCAAGCTCCCCCTACACTGGACTTACAAAAACTTTTTAAGAACCTCTCCAAGGTTCCCCTTACGCCAAGAATGGAGTAACCATGCTCCCCCTTAAATTCAGCTCCCCCTAAACCTAGGGTTTCTAGCAAAGGTGTGTTTGGTTTCCCACTTGAACCCAACACTTCTCCCCCTTTGTCATACATCAAAAAGACCCCAATAATATCTCAATTATTGGTTCTTTTAATCCCCAATGATCCTAAACAACGTGTACTAACCCTCCATACACTTGTTTTCCATCATTCGGACCCAAGTCAGCTGCTGGATACCCACACCAGCCCTGACCAGTCGACTGCCCCAGGGCAGTCGACTGATACTCTGATTTATCAGTTTTCTGGCCAAATTCAGAAATGCACCAGAAATTTCACAAATCTCCAAAAATTTCCAAATTTTGTGGAGAACTTTGTGGCACCCATACCTACTTGGGAAAAATACATCCAACCATTTATCTATCACTATTCTTAAGTTGGATACAAAATCCAAAAATTTCTATGAAAATTAAGGCAAACAAGGAGGCAACCTCCCCCTTAACCTATACCTTCTTCCAATTTTCAATTTTGCTAGGTGAAGTTCTACCCAACTTAACACCATAGACTCAGATTAGGTTCTTCCCAACCTAACAACCAAGTTCTTCTCCCTTTGACACCATTAAAGGATTACTCCCCAAGCACCCTTATCCCTCGTGCCAATAAGAACTCAACAACAACTTTGAAAACTCTTAAAGGTTTGCAAGCACATTTGCTAGAATGTACCCTATCCTAGAAAAATATGATTTCATGAAAACCACAAATGTGCTTGACTTTTGGTACAACTCCTAATTTCCTCAAAAGATTGGCATTTTGTATCAATTTTCAAATGTATCTCTAATTCCATGTGTTTGTCAAAGCTACCCATCATAATTCGACACATGGAATTGTTCTCAATTCTTTCCTTTCCATTCATCAAGCATTTATCATTTAATATCATTTATTGAATTTAAAGCCCTAACCAATCTTTCTTAAATTCCATGATATGCACATAGCCTTATTTTATATAATCACCACTAAATCATGAGGCAGGGCTTTATTTAAAGAGCATAACCAAGGATTTGACTTTAAGGTCATCTCTTATCATCCAAAATACCATTTCTCACTAGCCCTACTGGATCAGTCAACTGCCCCTTAGCCAGTCGACTCCCAAAACTCACAGAATGTTTCTGGGCTGAGACCAGTCGACTACCACCAGGGCAGTCAACTAATACCTGGATTTCAGGTTTTTCAGCCCAATTTCAGTAATCCCTAGTTAATTCCACAAATCTCCATAAATTCTAAAATTTCGTGTGGAGATTTGTGGGGCCAATATCTACTTGGGAAAAATACGTTTCCAAACAAATGTACTACGGATCCTAAGATTGACATGAAACTCAACTTTCTCTAAAATGTATTATTGAAACTCATTCCAAAAGTCTCAATTGTGATTTCTCCTCACTGTTTCTTCTTATCCTTGATTATAGTTCATTTCTATCATTGAATTACATGATATTCACACATTAAACCCCAATTTTATCAATTATAGCCATATTTCCACCATTTTCTCCCTAAATTCCCTTTTGATGTGCTAAAACCTAAGATTAAGACTTACCCTAGTCTTCCAACCCTTTTTGGCACATTTCACCTAATTTCCTAAGACAAAAACTTTTGAGATCCATTTACCATGGACCCCAAAGGCTCCTAGAGCTCCCCCTTGAGCTCTTAGCCTTAGCACCTCCCTAGGTGACTCAATCCACCCTAAGCCACACCGGTGTGCCCCTGGTGACTCTTGACCAACAAAATGTACCTTCTTAACCTTAGACACCTTGTCCTTGGTTAAGTCATCCTTTTTCCCTTTGGATGGCACCCCCTTGCCATCCTTGGATTTCTCCTTCTTGCCATGATCATATGTCATCCCAGTATATTTCTTTCCACTGGCCTTGGAGGTCTTAGATCGGTAGCCCAACCCCGATCTATCATAGTTGGGTTTTAAGCTACCCAACACCATGTCTAAGCCCTTAGATCCAACCGTGAATCTTTCTAGAGCCTTTTCTAATGTGTCAAGCCTTGCCCTCAAGGCTTGATTTTTCCTCTCTAGACCTTTAACTTTGGAGTCCATATGTCCACTTTGGACATTTCTAGAACTACCCATTTTCCTAGGCACATTCCTCTCCTTTTTGGGATTAGTGTCATGATCCTTAGGTCTAGAGGTCTTGGGTCTATCATTATGCATGCTTTTCCTAGGGTTTTGATCTACCTTGTTAACCCTAGTCCTGTTGATGCAGTCTGGCCCTGATTGTTATTTTGGTGTTGACACCGATTTTAGGTTAGGCGGATGATTATTGATTATGATTAAGTCTGATCGGGGATCAGGCATGGTATGGAAAATCCTAGTCTGGAGGGCTAGGTGTTGGAAAATCCTAACCTGGAGGGTTAGGTGTTGAAAGGGCTAGGTGTTGGAAAATCCTAACCTGGAGGTTAGGTGTGAAAAATCCTAGCTTGGAGGGCTAGGTATTTGAAAAGTCCTAATTCGGAAGGGTTGGATGAAAAGTCCTAGCTTGGAGGGCTAGGTGAAAAGTCCTAACTTGGAGGGTTAGGTGCAAATTCCCATCCTGGAGAATTAGGTGAAAAGGTCCTGGCTTGGAGGGTCAGGTGCCTAGCTTGGAGGGCTAGGTTGGATGATGTTCTAACTCGGAAGGGTTGGGTGAAAAGTCCTAGCTTGGAGGGCTAGGTGAAAAGTCCTAACTTGGAGGGTTAGGTGTAAATTCCCAACTTGGAGGGTTAGATGAAAAAATCCATAGCTTGGAGGGCTAAGGTGGATGAATTCCTTGCTTGGAGGGCTAGGTTTGAGTCCCTGGATCGGTCTGGTGACCGATCAGGGACATTGGCATGCTGCTCCTTCGTGGATCGGTCTGGTGACCGATCCAGAGATGTCTGATCAAACTGGTGACCGATCAGGGAGCACACAGTGAGGTTGGGAACCTACTGTGTGGCTCCTGATCGGACCGGTGACCGATCAGGGAGCAGGCTGCTTCCTCACTGCCTTGCTCCTGATCGGTTTGGTGACCGATCAGGGAGCGGACGGTGAGTGAGTTCCCTTGCTGATCAAGTCCTGGATCGGTCCGGTGACCGATCAGGGACTTTGGATCTGATTAAAAAATCACTGTTCATCTGTCCTGATCGGTCTGGGTGACCGATCAGGCTTCACTCTGATCGGTCCGGTGACCGATCAGGCGTGTATAGTCGCGAGAGCTGGGAATCCCAGTGAAGCAGTGGATCGGTCTGGTGACCGACCCACACGCCCTGGATCGGTCCGGTGACCGATCACTTTAATTCAAATCGCACTGTCAGACGCTCTGATCGCGTCTGACCATATCCGATTTGCTGCCACTTACATCTGATATTTGATTTACTGTGTGATACGCTGCTCTAACACCCTGATTGAGCTGCAGGTGATAGGGGAGGATTCAAACACTCAAGGAGAGGTCAATGGAGGCTTTCCTTGGAGCAGGTTTGTCCGATTCTCCATTTCAGGTTGCAACGGCCGAGCTGCAGACTAGAGCCAAGACTGGGGCTTGGCTGTGGGGATCTCAGGAAGACCAGAGAGGGCTCAGTGGTAGCTGGCGTTGGCAGCTGGAGACTACGGAGGATGTTGTCACTTGGTGCTATGTGGAGAATCAAAAGTGCGAAAGCAAGCTTCGTGGAAGCAGGGTTCTGGAACTAATATTCTTGCTGCGCCTTGAGTTCTCCATCACGAGCTTGTTGTGTTCTTGAAGCTTCATTACTTTAAGCAAGCCATTGATTTCGAGAAGCAATCATCCATTACTTGAGCACTTGAAGGAGAGAACAAGGAGCTTGGAGTCCGACAGTGGGAAGACACGAGGAAGGGTTCTTGCGTGAGATCGCCACTGGGTGGAGCTCAGGGAAGCTTGCTGTGTTCTTGTCCTTGCTAAGTGTTTGAGTAAGATCCTTCTAGTTGTTTCTTTGTGCTTAAACTTTATCTGTGATTGAAACACTGTGGAGAGGTTTCTCCACCGAGAAAGAGGTTGCTTTCTATCCGGTGATAACCGGGGCTTCTAGAATTAAGACAATTAGAAGTGATCATGGAGGTGAATTTCAAAACCAAAGGTTTCTAGAATTTTGTCAAGATAAGGGTTATAGACATGAGTTCTCTACTCCTAGAACACCACAACAAAATAGTGTTGTAGAGAGGAAGAACCGTGTTCTTCAAGAGGCTGCACGAAGCATGCTTAATGAGTACTCACTCCCGAGTTACTTATGGGCTGAAGCTGTAAATACAGCTTGCTATGTGCAAAATCGAGTCCTCATCCATAGGTTTTTAAGAAAGACTCACCATGAACTTTGGTTTGGAAAATCACCTACAGTTAAACACCTTAGGGTGTTTGGTTGTAAGGTGTTCATCCTAAACACCAAGGATCACCTTGGAAAGTTCACGGCAAAGGCTGATGAAGGGATATTAGTCGGGTATTCCCTCATTAGCAAAGCCTATCGAGTCTACAACAAGAAAACTAGATTAGTTGAAGAGTCTTCTGATGTGGTTTTTGAAGAAATTCCAAAATCAATTGACCAATCAGAAAATGTAGGAGTTCAACTCGAACTTAGGAGACTAAGTTTGAATGAAACTCCAAGTGTTGTTGATGGTGATGAGTCTGATGACGGTGAACCTACACAACCCATTGATCAGCCGGATCCTGAGGCTGAACTTGTGTCTAGTGAACCCGTTCAAGAAGCACCACCAACACCAAGGCAAACTAGATTAGCCTCTAGTCATCCCCAAGACCAAATTGTTGGAGACATCCATCAGGGGGTTAGAACTAGATCATTCTTCCGGAATGAGGCTAATGAAGTTTCCCTAATTTCCTAAATTGAACATAGGAAAATTGATGAAGCATTAAGTGATCCTGATTGGATCATTGCAATGCAAGATGAACTAGGTCAATTTGAGAGGAGTGAAGTTTGGGACTTAGTCCCTAGACCTAAGAATACCTCTATTATTGGAACCAAATGGGTCTTCAAGAACAAATTGAACCATAAGGGAGAAATCATTAGAAACAAGACACGCTTTGTAGCCAAGGGCTACAGTCAAGTTGAAGGCCTTGGTTATGATGAGACCTATGCTCCTGTGGCACGATTAGAGTCCATCCGATTGATGCTTGTATTTGCAGCTCATCATGGTTTCAAATTATATCAAATGGACGTCAAATCGGCCTTTCTAAATGGTCTAATTAGGGAAGAGGTCTATGTTGAACAACCACCGGGGTTTGAGATTATCGAATTTCCAAACCACGTGTTCAAGCTCAAAAAGGCACTTTATGGCCTTAAACAAGCACCCCGGGCTTGGTATGAGTGGTTGTCGACATTCTTGATTGACAAGAGCTTCGTTAGAGGCCAAATAGACCCTACACTATTTCTACGAAGAGATGGTGACAATATTTTTGTAGCCCAAGTATATGTCAATGACATAATTTATAGCTCAAACAATAGGGGCTATTTAAATGAGTTCATTGGACACATGGAGAGTGAGTTTGAAATGAGTCTAGTGGGAGAGTTGACCTTCTTCCTCGGACTTGAAATCAAGCAAACTCGCGATGGTATCCATGTGCACCAATCAAAGTATACACAAGAAATGCTTCGAAAATTCAACATGAGTGATTCAAAAGAGGTAACCACTCCCATGGCCACAAACACAAGATTAGACAATGACGAGAGTGGTAAACCCGTTGATTTGACTCAATATCGAAGCATGATAGGTAGTTTGCTATACCTCACAGCTAGTCGACCGGATATCATATTTGCTATGGGTATGTGCGCTAGGTATCAAGTTTGTGCCAAGGAATCTCATTTAATTGCAGTTAAGCGAATTTTGAGATATCTCAAGGGCACAATTGGTGTAGGTCTTTGGTACCCCCGTACCGAATCTTTTGATTTGATTGGCTACACGGATTCCGACTACATTGGATGTAAGTTGGACCGGAAGAGCACAAGTTGGGGTTGCCAATTCTTAGGTTCGTCCTTAGTAAGTTGGTCAAGTCGGAAGCAACATTGCATTGCTCTCTCCACGACCGAGGCAGAATATATCGCCATGGGAGAGAGTGTATCACAATTGTTGTGGATGATACTGTTGGATCGATAGAACCGATAGAGGGGGGTGAATATCGGTATTCGTTTTTCGGAAAATTAAGAGCAGGTGCACAGCGGAAAATAAGAAAAATAATAACACAGAGACGCAGTCGTTTTAACTTGGTTCGGAGCCTGGGTCAACTCCTACTCCAAGGCCCACGGTCGTTGACCGTTTACTTTGGGCAATTCTATATCAGGCGCAAATTCGTTTACAAAAGATTACAGAATTAGAATTAAGTACAGTAAACTTTAAAATAACTCTTTTACCGACGTCCGGGGTAGATCGACTTTTTCTGAGCAGCGGGACGTCGTCGGCACGAGTTGGAAGGATTTCGAGGCGAAGCGCGAGTGCAGAAGAGCGTAGAAGAGTTGATTCAGAAGTTGTATCTGGAAGCTTGGGCGTTGGGGGCTATTTATAGCACCTCGGGGCGCCCTGGACATCGGGGGCGCCCTGCCACGTGTCAAGCGATCCCTAATCCTCTCGGTCAAGCTTTATCCCAGCCGAATAGGGATGAGGTTTGACCCTGGGGGCGCCCTGGACGCTGAGGGCGCCTTGCTTGACTTTTTCCGCGCTGGCTTCTCGGCTGGATAAGGGTGATTGACTCTGCTGACATAGGCGCGGGGCGCCTTTGCTGCTGAGGGCGCCCTGGCTGCTAAGGGCGCCCTGGCTGCTGAGGGCACCCTCGCTGCTGAGGGCGCCCCGGCCAGTAGTCAGCCGAAGCTCCTTTTTGCTTCACTTGTTTCTTGTTCACCTTGGGGGCGCCTTGGACACTCAGGGCACCCTACTCAGCTGCTGCCTCACTCCTTTGAGGCTCTCTGAGCTGCAGACACACGTTCCATTGGTCCTGCATCCAGGGTTAGTCCGAAAACAATATAAAGCATTAATTTGTTGTTTTATACAGCCTTAACTGTCTTGGTTCTGACTTTGGGCCTCCGAAATGGAGCCCTAGGTCGAACCGACGCCTACTGTTCCCTCAACGGGGAACGCGTCCTCACCTACTCCTCTCGGGAGAGTTTACCTGATGCCAACCGTTCCTCTGGTTGGACTTTTGCCTGGCGGTCCTTTGCCAGGTCTTGGATGCCGAGCTGTCCTTCGCCCGGTGCCTAGCATTCCTTCGCTAGGGCTTTGTATCCTGGCATTCCTTCGCCAGGTGCCTAGCAGTCCTTCGCTAGGGCTTTGTTCCTGCAGCCCTTCGCCAGGTGCCTACAGCCCTTCGCTAGGACTGGTTCCTGCAGCCCTTCGCCAGGTGCTAGCAGCCCTTCGCTAGACTTTGTTTCCTGGCAGCCCTTCGCCAGGTGCCTAGCAGTCCTTCGCTAGGGCTTTGTATCCTGGCAGTCCTTCGCCATGTGCCTAGCAGCCCTTCGCTAGGACTTTGTATCATGGCAGTCCTTCGCCAGGTGCCTAGCAGCCCTTCGCTAGGACTTTGTATCCTGCACACTCAGTGAATATTGTTAGATCACAAACAAACTTAACTTTGAATCCTTTGCCAATATCAAAACAAGGTTCGATATGGTGCTTCCTGCACCAACAATCTCCCCCTTTTTGATTTATGGCAACACAATTCAAAGTTAAGTAAAAAACATATAACAGTTAAGTAAGAGGGTTAAGACCAATAAAACATAGCAGTTCTGAACAGTCTAAAACCAATGTAATTTGAACAGACAAAATTTTCTCATACTCCCCCTGAATCATTGTGTTATAAAATACTTAACACTTAACTTTGACCCTTCCTCCCCCTTTGACATATATCAAAAACAAAACATGGGTGAATAGGGTAAAATTTTGAGAAGTTTTGCAAATCTAAATTTTGTTAAAAAACTTTTACTTACAAGGCTTTGCAAAAAAAAATTTACTTAGGCAAAATTTTGAAGGCAAATTTTCCAAAAAAAAAATTGTTTACCAAAAATTTTTGCACACTTAGAAATATTTGTTTGGAAACACTTTGTGCATTTTGGAAAACAAGTTCTGGATAAGTTTTTTTTCACCAAAAAAAACTTTAACAAGTTTTTTGCTCGAGCATATTTTGTGTACTAAGAAAAAAAATTTATTTAGGAGAAGACATGTATTTAACAAAAATTTGAAACACTTAGAAATACTTAGAAACTTTTAAAGCACTTTTTGAAAAAAATCTCTCTTTCCTTTCTCTCCCCTTTAATGTGAAATTCTTCTGTTTTAGACCATTTCTAACATAAATTTTCTTTGAAAAAGAAGGAAAATTTTAATGAAGAGTTTAATTTCTAATTTCACACTTTTTCTACTCTCCTACTTGGATATATATCAATAAAGAGTTCTAAAAATATATTTTGAAGGACATTCAAAATTTGTGTATCAGAGCTTATGGGTTTTGAAAACATAAATATTTGAGAATAATGTCAAGAATTATAATAGTTTCTAAGTAACATCATTTTGGAAGAGTGAAGAATTGATGCAAAAAATAGTATTATAGTCAAGTGTGTATTTGCATTGAGTCCATGCATGACAAGCAACAAAAAAGAATATATAATCAATAAGATTACTTGTTTTGAATATTTTGAAAAATACAAGTACTTTAAAAGATATTGAACTTTTTGAGAGATGCAAGTACACTGTATCTTTGAAAAATATAAGTTACTTTGAAAAATATTATGCAATTTTTGAAAATATAAGTATTATTTGAAAAATATGCATTTTTGAAAAATATGCAAGTAAGGTATTTCAAAAATAATTTTATAAGCCACAAAAACATTTTAAAATAATATTTTGTAAGACAAATTACTTATGTTTTCGACACAATTTTGAAAATATAGTGTATGAAAACATATTAGTTAGAAATGTTTAATAACTCTTTTAATTTGACCTCCCCCTAAACTTGACGCAGTCCTTGGAAGCTTGTTGACTACAAGTATTCTTCCTCTGAGTTCTTAGGGTTCAGTTCAGATCAAAGGAATTTATCTAACAATTTCAAAACAAATAATTACCAAAAATATTTCAGAAATTCTTCTTTTAACTCAAACTCCCCCTAAATTTGACACATCCTCGGAATCCTTGTAGATGATGAAGTGGACCTTCCTCTGTGTCTTTAGGGTTTATTAAAATTAAAAGAATAATTTTGAATAACCTTCTGAGTATGATAATTTTTAAGGAGATACATTTTTGAAAACATAACTTGAAGTGATAACACAGTTTTCAAAAAATATTTTGAAATGATGATAATTTTTCAAACAGAAAGTAGTATACGAAGGTTTTTGAATCAATTTTTGAAAACTTTAACGAGATGATAATTGTTGGATCGAGAAAACCGATAGAGGGGGGTGAATATCGGTAAATTTTCAGATTTTCGTAAAGAGCACGTACGCAGCGGAAATAAAATAAAACAATCACAGCACAAAGACACAGTCGATTTACTTGGTTCGGAGCCTGTGTCGACTCCTACTCCAAGGCCCACGGTCGCTGACCGTTTACTTTGGGCAATTCTATATAGGCGCAAAAAGGTTTACAGAATTTAATTACAAAGATAAGTGCAGTAAATAATAAGAACGCTCTTCTTTACCGACGTCCGGAGTAGATCAACTTTTTCAGAGCAGCGGGACGTCGTCGGCTCGAGTTGGAGAGTGTCCGGAGCAAGGCACGAGCGTAGAAGAGCTTTGAGGCGTTGAGAGAGTTGTTGTCTTGAAGCCTTGGTCGAAGGCCCTTTATATAGGGCCTGGGGGCGCCCGGGACGTCGGGGGCGCCCCCCACGTGGCCTTTGATCCGCCAAAGTCTCGGTCGCATCTGATCCTCTAGATCCGCTTTGACCGGGGCGCCCGGAGCGCTCGGGGCGCCCGGATTGACCGAGTCAAACTTTATCCGCTTGGCTTCGAGGGCTTTTGGTTCGATGCATGCGCATGGGGGCGCCCGGGACGCTGGGGGCGCCCGGGAGCAGCGCGGGTGCCCGGGAGCACGGGGGCGCCCCACCCAGCAGCTATTCGAACCCTTTTTCCTTTGACATGTTTTGTATGTACCTTGGGGGCGCCCGGGACACTCCGGGCGCCCTACTCAACCTTTGCCTCTCTCCTTTGAGGCTTTCTGAGCTGCAGACACACATTCCTTCGGTCCTGCATCCAGGGTTAGTCCAAAACAAAATGCAACAATAGAATATTTATTTATACAGCCTTAGCTGTCTTGGTTCTGACTTTGGTCTCCAAAATGGAGCCCTAGGTCGAACCGACGCCTACTGTTCCCTCGACGGGGAACGCGTCCTCACCTACTCCTCTCGGGAGAAATTACCTGATGCCAACCGCTCCTTTGGTTGGACTTTTGCCTGACGGTCCTTTGTCAGGTCTTGTAAACTGGCAGTCCTTCGCCAGTTGCCTAGCAGTCCTTCGCTAGGGCTTCAGTCCCAGGCTGTCCTTTGCCTGGAGCCTAGCAGTCCTTCGCTAGGGCTTGAGTACCAAGCTGCCCTTCGCCTGGTGCCTAGCAGTCCTTCGCTAGGGCTTTGTATCTGGCATTCCTTCGCCAGGTGCCTAGCAGTCCTTCGCTAGGGCTTTGTTTCTGGCAGCCCTTCGCCAGGTGCCTAGCAGCCCTTCGCTAGGACTTTGTTTCCTGGCAGCCCTTCGCCAGGTGCCTAGCAGCCCTTCGCTAGGACTTTGTTTCCTGGCAGCCCTTCGCTAGGGCTTGGATACTGGCAGTCCTTCGCCAGGTGCCTAGCAGTCCTTCGCTAGGGCTTTTCCTGCACACTCAGTGAACAACGTTAGATCACAAATAAACTTAACTTTGAATCCTTTGTCAATATCAAAACCAGGTTCGATATGGTACTTCCTGCACCAACAATAATTAGATTTAGAACATAAGGTTTTTTTTTAAAAAAAACATTTAAATTTTTTAAGAGTATTAAAAGAAACTCCCCCTGTATCCGACACAGTCTAACTTTTATCTAAGTTTCTTAAGGGGTTTCAGTGTTGAGCAGGTTTGACTATGTTGACTAGGGTTGACTATTTTGACCAAGTTTGACCAATCAATAACTAAAACAAAACAAGCCCTAGATTATATTTAAAACGAGTCTATTGAGATATTAAACATGAAATTTCAAAAAATGTTAGAATTGAAAGAGTAGGGTACCGTAAAAAAACAAAAAAAAATAGAGATAATTTTGAATAAATTTTGAAAACATTTTTTTTATTTAAAAGGATAGTGAATTATGCTTTTAGGTCCTAGATGTCTCACCCAGTTCTACGTGGTCAAGCATGTTAACCTTATGGGTTGTGTGAGACAAATATTTTAATTTTGAAAATAAATGATTGACAATAATTAAATTGAATTTTGAGAATAATTAATAAGTTGAATTTGAGAATAATTAATTGAATTATTTTGAATTAAATTGATTTAATTAAGATTTAAATGAATTTAATTGATTTAATTAAGATTTAACTGAATTTAATTGATTTAATTAAGATTTAATTGATTTAATTAAGATTTAATTGATTTAATTGATATTTAATTGATTTAATTAAGATTTAATTGATTTAATTAAGATTTAATTGATTTAATTGATTTAATTAAGATTTAATTAAGATTTAATTAAGATTTAATTGATTTAATTATGATTTAATTGATTTAATTAATTTAATTAAGATTTAATTGATTTAGTTGATTTAATTAAGATTTAATTGATTTAGTTGGTTGGGTTGGACTCAACTTTTAGGTCCTAAGCATCTCACCCATTTCTAAGTGACAAAACAGATATCCTTAACTGTTTTGTGAGATGCATATTTTAATAGGAAGATTTATTTTGAAAAGGTCATGATTAATTTTGAAAAGTTAAATTAATTTTTAAACCCAATTTAAATTTATTTTGAAAAGAGATATTTGAATCTGAAATTAACTGAAAATTTGTGTTAGATTCGAATTTAACAAAGAGTAAATTGAATTTGAATTTCAAAAATTGGCTTCCAGGTCTTGGCGAGGCACAAGGCCTTCTTTGGCCGTAGCCTTATTGGATCATTAACCCTTTCCTAGGCAAAGCCTTTTAGTGAAATTTCATCTTCAAAATTACTTTTTGGTAAATTCTGGTCTAACTAGTTTGAGTCTTGGATCGGTAGCTTCGGCTAGTTCCGCCAAGATGGCTTTCCTAATGTACTATCATCTCACCTCCACCCAATACTATGTTGTTCAAATTTCAATTAACTGATTTAGTCCTTATACTAACCGATCCTAATTCTAAGCAAAAAAAATTAAAAAAAACAAGAAACACTTAACTAAAACCAACAATTGTCTAAGTAAGGTCACAATTGGAGTAATACTCCAGATTTTCGAAATCAGCAAGATTATGAATTAAATTTTCTAACTTATTGACCTTATGTTTTAGGGTTTCATTTTCTTGTTTCAATTTTCTGAAATTTGCTTTAATTAAGTTACATGAATCAATCACATTATTCAAGATAAATAACGGATTTTCAAATACTGTAAATTTACCTTTGTTGATTGTTTGTCTGGCATTCTTAGTAGCTCTTTTACCTGTGCATTCACTTTTGTAATGCCCGAACTCCTGGCACTTGAAGCATTGAATAACTTTTGTGCTTTCGTGCTTTTGGAACTGATTCCTTTGTCGCCGTCGATGGTGTCGTTCGAATCTTACGAGTAGGACACTCACTTTGGTAGTGCCCTCTCTCCCTGCATGTGTAACAAATTACATGATTAAAATTTGAATTTACACTTTTACCTTTTGGTTCTTTATTGGGAATCTCCCCCTTAATTCTTGCCGCCTCGGATCTAGGCTCATCTTCTGATTCTGTGTCTGAGTCGGACTCGGGTACTGGTTGAAGCTCCTTCTTTGGTGGTTCTTTAGGAGTTTTCCCTGCAATAAAATTTACACCTTCCTCGACCATTATAGTATCTGTTTGATTATTTAATTCTAATTTTGAAAAGAATTCGAAATCGGTTACCGTCTCAGTCAATTCGTCGTCTAATTCTAGTTCGATTTTGGATTCGGGTTCAGACTCTGACTCGGCTGTTTGTGCTTGGACTGAAAGAGCAAGATAATTTACCTGATCTTCTTCTTCATTTGAGATCTCTTGATGAAAGTTAACCAATTTTTCCCAGATTTCTCTAGCACATCTGCATGGACCTACTAGCTCGAGTTGCTCCTTGGTTAGGCCACATTGTAGGATTGCAGTTGCCCTTACATCGGTCTCGATTTGATTGAGGGTGTGTTCATCCAGTTTATCCCACTCGATTGATGACTCATCTTCTACGGGAAAGAGAACCATGTTTGAATGATCTGCCATAAGTCCATCTGGGCCTTCAGAAGGGACTCCATTTGACATTTCCAAAACGTGAAGTTCTCGCCGGAGAATAGTGGTGGACGTGCACTGTTCCACTCTTGGTTGGCCATTCTAATCTAAAAATAGAAAACTAACAGAAAAACAAATTTTCCAAGACTAGGTCTTGGATTAGTAGTGCTGGATAAATAAGATAACGAGGGGTGTTGCACCAACCTCGAAAAAAAACTCAAACGAGATATTTAACAAAAATTTAAAGAAAAGGAAAATAAAGATCCGAAAAAAATTTCAAACTGGTGGTTGCACCAGGTTTGAACTTCCCCGCTCTGATACCACTTGTTGGATCGATAGAACCGATAGAGGGGGGTGAATATCAGTATTCGTTTTTTGGAAAATTAAGAACAAGTGCACAGCGGAAAATAAGAAAAATAATAACACAGAGACGCAGTCGTTTTTACTTGGTTGGAGCCTGGGTCGACTCCTACTCCAAGGCCCACGGTCGTTGACCGTTTACTTTGGGCAATTCTATATCAGGCGCAAATTCGTTTACAAAAGATTACAGAATTAGAATTAAGTATAGTAAACTTTAAAATAACTCTTTTACCGACGTCCGGGGTAGATCGACTTTTTCTGAGCAGCGGGACGTCGTCGGCACGAGTTGGAAGGATTTCGAGGCGAAGCGCGAGTGCAGAAGAGCGTAGAAGAGTTGATTCAGAAGTTGTATCTGGAAGCTTGGGCGTTGGGGGCTATTTATAGCACCTCGGGGCGCCCTGGACGTCGGGGGCGCCCTGCCACGTGTCAAGCGATCCCTAATCCTCTCGGTCAAGCTTTATCCCACCCGAATAGGGATGAGGTTTGACCCTGGGGGCGCCCTGGACGCTGAGGGTGCCTTGCTTGACTTTTTCCGCGCTGGCTTCTCGGTTGGATAAGGGTGATTGACTCTGCTGACATAGGCGTGGGGCGCCTTTGCTGCTGAGGGCGCCCTCGCTGCTGAGGGCGCCCTCGCTGCTGAGGGCACCCCGTCCAGTAGTCAGCCGAAGCTCCTTTTTGCTTCACTTGTTTCTTGTTCACCTTGGGGGCGCCTTGGACACTCAGGGCGCCCTACTCAGCTGCTGCCTCACTCCTTTGAGGCTCTCTGAGCTGCAGACACACGTTCCTTTGGTCTGCATCCAGGGTTAGTCCGAAAACAATATAAAGCATTAATTTGTTGTTTTATACAGCCTTAGCTGTCTTGGTTCTGACTTTGGGCCTCCGAAAGGAGCCCTAGGTCGAACCGATGCCTACTGTTCCCTCGACGGGGAACGCGTCCTCACCTACTCCTCTGGGAGAGTTTACCTGATGCCAACCGTTCCTCTGGTTGGACTTTTGCCTGGCGGTCCTTTGCCAGGTCTTGGATGCCGAGCTGTCCTTCGCCCGGTGTCTAGCATTCCTTCGCTAGGGCTTTGTATCCTGGCATTCCTTCGCCAGGTGCCTAGCAGTCCTTCGCTAGGGCTTTGTTTCCTGGCAGCCCTTCGCCAGGTGCCTAGCAGCCCTTCGCTAGGACTTGGTTTCCTGGCAGCCCTTCGCCAGGTGCCTAGCAGCCCTTCGCTAGGGCTTTGTATCCTGGCAGTCCTTCGCCAGGTGCCTAGCAGCCCTTCGCTAGGGCTTTGTATCCTGGCAGTCCTTCGCCAGGTGCCTAGCAGCCCTTCGCTAGGACTTTGTATCCTGCACACTCAGTGAATATTGTTAGATCACAAACAAACTTAACTTTGAATCCTTTGCCAATATCAAAACAAAGTTCGATATGGTGCTTCCTGCACCAACAGATACATACTTTAGAGGACTATGGATTGAGTTACAAGGGTGTGTAAGTGTTATGTGATAACATTAGCACAATTAACTTAACCAAAAATCCAGTCCATCATTCTAGGACCAAACACATTGAAATAAGACACCACTTCATTAGGGATCATGTAGCTAGGGGAGATATTGTACTCTCACATGTAGAGTCCAAATTAAACCTAGCTGACATTTTCACTAAACCACTTCCCGAAAATGAATTTAGTTTTCTAAGACGGGAGTTGGGAATGTGTCGCGCTTCATAGTTTTTCTATTTGCATTCATACCCTTCATGATTATTTCAAAAATTTTGAGAATCAATTGGGTAACTTTGGGGACATCTCACACAAACTATAAGGTTTACCAAAATGTTTTTGTTTGCTAGACATGGGGTGAGATGTTAGGATCAACTCAATTTCTCAAAATGTCAATGCATCCCTTGAGAAATCAAGTTGACGAGATAATAATCACGGTGGTGACCAAGTATGGGGAAAACCATTGCATAACATATGTGTATATGGCTCCATGATCATACTTGGACATTCCAATCAAGGAAACTTGATTGGAACATTGGATTTGATACAAACTTAGTTGAAATTGCTTGAGTGATTGTTGATTGAGTTTGATTCCATTTGGATGGGTCAAAGTGATTGTTGAACCTATAAGGACCTTTGATACTTACTCAGGGATCAATTTTAGTCATGAGATCATGTCCAAGTTCGACAAACTTCATCAGATCTCGTTAGAAAAATTCTGAAATTCTGAAACTGAACATTTCAATTCGTATCAGGGAGTATCAGGAACCCTGATCGGTCACGGACGATCAGGCATAGGACTGATCGGTCCCCGGACCGATATGGCACCGTCCTGTGGTGATCGGTCCTCAGACCGATCACCGAGGCATGCAGTGACATTTCGGAATTTTGACCAAGTGTACTGAGCCAGCCTGGATCGGTCCTCGGACCGATCTGGCACCCTACTGGGACCGGTTCACAGACCGGTCAGGGGGCTCACTGTAAGCCTCCCGAGTCTACTGATCTCTCCCTGATCGATCAACCGATCGATCAGGAGCTTGCCTGATCAGTCACCCGACCAATCAGGATCGGTTCAGTCCGATCAGGCTATAGCCTGATCGGTCTGGGCGCGATCAGATCGAACGGTGATCCGTTCAGACGCATTAAATTCTGGTTGGTGGACCGATCCGCCAACCGATTAACTTCGCGAAAACTTACCATTGGTGAACCCTAGCACCGAGACCTCCCATTTGCGCAACCCTGTGCGAGAGCCTTTCCCAGTGCCCTCGTCTCCCATTCGTGAGTGTACGGTGCTAAGGAGTCTTCTCCAAGCCCTGTTTTTCTTCCTGCGTCCTGCGTCTCTCTCTCGCCGAAGGACCTCGCGATCATCACTTGCGCCGAGTCTCTCTCTGTGCAAGCTTGTTCTTCCGATCTAAGAACTTCTCCATGGCACCTAAGTAAGTTTTTGGCTTTGTTTTTCTTTTCAAACAGCTCTTGAACTATGTCTTGTGAAACTAACCATGTTTTTGGTTCTTGTTCTTGCTGTTGTACCATGACCCTATTGCACTTGCCGTGAACCTTCTTTCCATACTTGATCATATGACCAAATCTATCGTTCATCTCATTTTCTATCTCTGATTGGGTGTTATCTTATATGATCAATTCTTGAATCCAATCTATAGAAAGTCTTCTAAGGGTAAGGAACCTATGGAGGATAGTTCTAAGGGCAAAGGCCCTTCGTCTTCTACACCTCCTCCGAGACCTCCATCTCCCCCGCATACTAGATTTCAGAACATTCTCTATGCCCTAGACTTTCATTGGCACAACTTCAAACTAATGCCATGTCGGTCAGTGGACCAAACTTTTGTTTATAAACATTGTCCTACAGTGAGAAGAATCATTGAGTACTATGAGCTTTAAAACATCCTTTTCTTGGAAAGGTCAATCAATGTTGATTTGGTCTCTGAATTCTATAATAATCTGGCTAATGGGGAGGGCACGGGGTGGCGGACCCGTGTCGTCGGTGTCGATCTTGACTTTACCTTATCAGCCTTCACTGTGTTTCTAGGTTGCCGTCGCTCCAATAATGACTTTTTGCTCTATCCCTATCTTCCTGACCCTCTTCCTGTCCCCTTTACTGGAGTCACTCCTGACTCCATCTATGAGCATTTTCTAGGCCACCCCAGGCCATGGGGTTCTGGTGTGCACACCCGTACGTTTCCCACGTTTCCTGCTCTCCATCTATCTCCCATTGATTATGTTCTGTTTAAGATTATCACAAATTGTCTTCTTCCAACTACTTCAAAGCATCTTGATGAGATCCATCCATTCCACTGCCTGATGCTTTACGGGATGCATCTGCAGTTAGATTTTGACATAGCACCGTCCATTTATTTCTCCATCATTTTTCATGGTATGAGGTATGGCCAGACGATCTATATGCCATTCGGCCATATCATCACTGCCTGGCTGCAGTCCGTTGGGATCGATGTCTCACAGGGTCGTACTGTACCTATGGTGCGACAGGACTGTCGACTTGATCGTCGCATGCTGGCCCAGTCTGGTATTGTTGTCGGATCACGAGGGTTGCGTTGGAAGAATCAGAGACACATGGGGGAGTTTCCAGGAGCAGCCCGCTGATATAGATGATTATGATGAGTGGGCTCCTGATCTCCGATGGCAGATTGCGGAGTTAGAGCGGATGCTGCAGCACGAATTGCATATTTTCGAGCACTGGCGACAAGAGGTCCGCTCCGAGTTTCAGTCCTTTGATCGCCGTCTTGATGTCCTAGCATCTGATGTCTCTGAGATGAGCTCGTTCCAGGACAGATGGTATGAAGAGTGGTATCATCATACATTTTCTGATGGTGCGTCCCCCAGTGGCCCCTCACCCGGGGATATCATATATATTGATGATTCCGATGATGATGCCGTGAACGATTGATGTTTTCTTGCCTTGTATGACTCTTGGGTTGTATGCCCTGTGACTTGACTATTGTGGCCTTGTGCCACACGTATCTTGCTACTTGTTTTATGCTTTGACTTGTCTGACCTTGAATTACATGCTTATCTACTCTTAATATGCTTATTGTTGATGTCATGTTGTTTATATGATCATGATTTGCATATTTGCTACTTTGCTATGTTCATGCTTGTAATGCCATGTTTACCTGATACATATCAATGTTGTGGCATGCTTTGTGAGTTGATACTTCGTGTTCATATGATGCATGTGATTGCTCTATCTTGCTCTATCTTTTTCACATGTGTTCGTATGGTTCTCCAACAACCTATCACATCTTTATTGATTTGGGATACCCCTAGGGTTAAGGGGGAGTTTGTTTACAACTTAACAGTCCCTCTAGCTCCTTTTCGGTGTTCGACAAAGGGGGAGAGTGTGGATTGGTTAAGTTTAGAATGATCATGTTGTAGGGGGAGGATCTGGATTCCCCTATGATTCTAAAGTTAAGCTATTGATTGAGAATCCCTAAACTTAAAATCGGGTTGTCAAACAACAAAAAGGGGGAGATTGTTGATGCAGTCTGGCCCTGATTGTTGTTTTGGTGTTGACACCGATTTTAGTTTAGGTGGATGATTATTGATTATGATTAAGTCCTGATCGGGGATCAGGCATGGTATGGAAAATCCTAGTCTGGAGGGCTAGGTGTTGCAAAATCCTAACCTGGAGGGTTAGGTGTTGAAAGGGCTAGGTGTTGGAAAATCCTAACCTGGAGGGTTAGGTGTGAAAAATCCTAGCTTAGAGGACTAGGTATTTGAAAAGTCCTAATTCGGAAGGGTTGGGTGAAAAGTCCTAGCTTGGAGGGCTAGGTGAAAAGTCCTAACTTAGAGGGTTAGGTGCAAATTCCCATCCTAGAGAATTAGGTGAAAAAGTCCTGGCTTGGAGGGTCAGGTGCCTAGCTTGGAGGGCTAGGTTGGATGATGTTCTAACTCGGAAGGGTTGGGTGAAAAGTCCTAGCTTGGAGGGCTAGGTGAAAAGTCCTAACTTAGAGGGTTAGGTGTAAATTCCCATCCTAGAGAATTAGGTGAAAAAGTCCTGGCTTGGAGGGTCAGGTGCCTAGCTTGGAGGGCTAGGTTGGATGATGTTCTAACTCGGAAGGGTTGGGTGAAAAGTCCTAGCTTGGAGGGCTAGGTGAAAAGTCCTAACTTGGAGGGTTAGGTGCAAATTCCCAACTTGGAGGGTTAGATGGAAAAATCCTTAGCTTGGAGGGCTAAGGTGGATGAATTCCTAGCTTGGAGGGCTAGGTTTGAGTCCCTGGATCAGTCTGGTGACCGATCAGGGACATTGGCATGCTGCTCCTTCGTGGATCGGTCTGGTGACCGATCCAGAGATGTCTGATCGGACTGGTGACCGATCAGGGAGCACACAGTGAGGTTGGGAACCTACTGTGTGGCTCCTGATCGGACCGGTGACCGATCAGGGAGCAGGCTGCTTCCTCACTGCCTTGCTCCTGATCGGTCTGGTGACCGATCAGGGAGCGGACGGTGAGTGAGTTCCCTTGCTGATCAAGTCCTGGATCGGTCTGGTGACCGATCAGGGACTTTGAATCTGATTAAAAAATCACTGTTCATCTGTCCTGATCGGTCTGGGTGACCGATCAGGCTTCACTCTGATCGGTCTGGTGACCGATCAGGCTTCACTCTGATCGGTCCGGTGACCGATCAGGCTTCACTCTGATCGGTCCGGTGACCGATCAGGCGTGTATAGCCGCGAGAGTTGGGAATCCTAGCGAAGCAATGGATCGGTCTGGTGACCGACCCACACGCCCTGGATCAGTCCGGTGACCGATCACTTTAATTCAAATCGCACTGTCAGACGCTCTGATCGCGTCTGACCATATCCGATTTGCTGCCACTTACATCTGATATTTGATTTACTGTGTGATATGCTGCTCTAACACCCTGATTAAGCTGCAGGTGACAGGGGAGGATTCAAACACTCAAGGAGAGGTCAATGGAGGCTTTCCTTGGAGCAGGTTTGTCCGATTCTCCATTTCAGGTTGCAACGGCCGAGCTGCAGACTGGAGCCGAGACTGGGGCTTGGCTGAGGGGATCTCAAAAAGACCAGAGAGGGCTCAGTGGTAGCTGGCGTTGGCAGCTGGAGGCTACGGAGGATGTTGTCACCTGGTGCTGTGTGGAGAATCAAAAGCGCGGAAGCAAGCTTCGTGAAAGCATGGTTCTGGAACTAATCTTCTTGCTGCGCCTTGAGTTCTCCATCACGAGCTTGCTGTGTTCTTGAAGCTTCATTACTTTGAGCAAGCCACTGATTTCGAGAAGCAATCATCCATTACTTGAGCGCTTGAAGGAGAGAACAAGGAGCTTGGAGTCCGACAGTGGGAAGACACGAGGAAGGGTTCTTGCGTGAGATCACCACTGGGTGGAGCTCAGGGAAGCTTGCTGTGTTCTTGTCCTTGCTAAGTATTTGAGTAAGATCCTTCTAGTTGTTTCTTTGTGCTTAAACTTTATCTGTGATTGAAACACTGTGGAGAGGTTTCTCCACCGAGAAGGAGGTTGCTTTCTATCCGGTGATAACCGGGGCTTGATCTGCCGATGATCAAGGGATCGCCCACCTTAAGGGCACGCCAAGGAGTAGGGGCAAGTTATCCCCGAACCTTGTAAACCCTCCTTGTTAGCGATCTTGCTAATTGTGGTTGTTTGTTTTCGGTTTCTATTTTCATTTACTGCACTGCTTCATTTTGTTTCTTCCATTGTGCTACTGATAAGTTGAGTGCAGGAAACTTGTTAAGTTTCAAAGAAAAGTGATTGGCTATATTCACCCCCCCCTCTCTAGCCATCTCGTTTCCAACAAGTCCTATCATTATATCTAAATCCAAAATTATGCACATGTAGGCAATTTTCATTAATCCTAGCATACATGGATGAATGATTAACATGATTTTTAATATGCAAGGAGGAACATGACATTGAATTACATTTTGGCTTAAGGTTTGGAGTTACCTTCCTTACCTTTGGAGTTCCTCCTTGATGTGGGCTTCTTCTCTTCTTTCTTTCTTCTTTCTCCCATCTCCTCAAGTGCTCCATTTTCTTTAGCTCACCTTTTCTAGGGCACTTGGTGTGGTAGTGCTCTAGCTCACCACACGTAAAGCATTGAATCTTCTTTTTCTTTTCTTGAGCTTCCCCATTCCTACAATTCATGTTAGAATTTAATTTAATTGAAATAGGTTTAGAGTGTACCTCCTTTTTACCTTTCGGGCACTTGTCCTTGTAGTGCCCCTTTTCGTTGCAACCAAAGCATGTGATGTGCTCTTTCGATTTAGCTTTGGTGGAGGTGGAGACTAGGTTGACTTCCTTCTCAACCTTGGATGAAGAAGATGCTTCCTCTTGTTCTTGTGTAGATGAAGGTCTCTCCTCCCCCTCAATCCTTGAAGTGGTGACCTCCTCCTCTTCTCTAGATGAGGTGGATGACCTCTCACTTTCTTCTTCCACTTCTTGAACTGATGAATTGATTTCTTTGGACTCTTGAATTTGTGTAGGATTTTCATGATATTCTTTGACTTTATTCCATAATTCATGTGCATCTTTATATTCACCTACACAACTCAAAATGTTATTAGGCAAAATGTTTACCAAAATGCTAATTACCTTCTCGTTTGCTTTCGCTTGATCTTGTTGTTCTTGACTCCAATATCTAGGCCTAAGCCTCTTCCCGTGCTTATCCTTTAGAGCCTCATATGGCTCTTCAAGCGAGATTCGAATGTTTCACTCCATCCCGAACCATGTCTCTATCCTTGCCCTCCAAAAATTGAAGTCTTCATGATCGTAGGGCGGTGGAGTGTAGATGTCGTCCCCAAATTTGTCTTCCATGTTCTTCTTCCTCTAGCGTGTGCTCCCTCGGTGATTAATCCGATCAAGAGCGGTCCTTCGCTCTGATACTAATTGATAGATCGAATAGCGTTGCTAAGGGGGGTGAATAGCAATTTGTCGAACCCCTTTCTTCTTACACGGTTAGTTGCACAGCGGAATATATAATAAAACAAAAACTAACAAGGAAGAACAACGCTAACAACCTGATTTACTTGGTATCCACCCCGGACGGGTGACTAATCCAAGAATCCGTTGGTGGATCAATCCCCGGATAACCTCCGGCTAGCTCTGTCGCTCCTTGTGGGTGGAGAAAACTCGCCACAACACCTTTAGAAGACCTGAGCACAAAGACTAATATCTTGCCTTTAACCAACACAAGATTCATCAAGAGTCTCAGCCACCACGAAGTCCTCTTTAAATAGGACTCGGGCTGAAACCCTCGCCACCAGTCGACTGCTCCCAGGGCAGTCGACTGGTGCCACAAAAATTCGACCGTTGCACCCCAACGTTCAAATTCTCAGCCAACTCACCAGCCACCTACTAGTCGACTGCTCCGAGGGCAGTCGACTGGTCCCTAGCTGAAACCCTTCCCGAGTACATTCACACAGCACTCGTACCCTCACGACTCGACTGACTCCTCATCTACAGCCTCGACTATTGCCTTCGCGCCCTCTTCATCTTCGACTCCCGTCCCTCGGATGCACGCAAGCCTCCAGCTTGCCTCCATGCCATCCTTCACGCATGTCTCGAAGTTCGTGCCCATCAGCTCATCGTCCCTGCTCTCCAAGGTCCCTCGGGTGCACACAAGCCTCCAACATGTCTCCATGTCACCCTTCACCGTACCAAGGCCGTCCATTCAAGTCCATATGTGTAAACCTGTACAACCTGCACACTCAACATACACATATGAAAACACAAGGAAAAACCTAACTTAAACTCTTTGCCTAAACATCAAAACACTTGGTCACTCCGGACCACAGATTACCTCAACAAAGACTGCATTCTCAAATGGTGAGTTGGAAGAAGAAATCTACATGGAGCAACCCGAGGGGTTCATAGCTCCTGGAACTGAGGGAAAGGTGTGTCGACTTGTTAAGTCGTTGTACAGACTTAAACAAGTGCCAAAGCAATGGCACGAAAAATTTGACAAAATAATGCTGTCAAACAATTTCAGAATAAATGATTGTGACAAATGCATTTATGTCAAAAGCACACCTGAGAGCTATGTAATCGTCTGTCTATACGTATACGACATGCTCATAATGGGAAGTAATCATGATATCATCATGAGTACTAAGAAAATGTTGACCAATAGTTTCAACATGAAAGATATGGGTCTAGCAGATGTCATATTGGGAATTAAAATTCTCAGGACGTCCGATGGGATAGTTTTAACACAATCTCATTATGTAGTGACATTATTGAAAAGATTCAATGTATACGATCTCTCTACTGTAAAAACACATATGGATCTAAGTCAACACTTAGCGAAAAACCATGGTGAACCCATATTGCAATTGGAATATTCCCGGATAATTGGCAGTTTGATGTATCTCACAAACTGTACTCATTCGGATATTGCCTGTGTGGTCAACAAACTGAGTCGTTTTATGAGCAATCCAAACGACACCCATTGGAAAGCACTGATGCGAGTTCTTAGATATTTAAAATATACTATGAACTACGGATTACATTACGGAAGGTATCCCGCAGTCTTAGAGGGATATTGTGATGCTAATTGGATCTCCGATACAAAAGACTCCAAATCCACTAGTGGATATGTATTAACGATAGGTGGGGGAGCAGTATCTTGGAAATCCACTAAGCAGACATGTATAGCTCGGTCAACAATGGAATCCGAGTTTATAGTACTTGACAAAGCAGCTGAAGAAGCTGAATGACTGTGGAATTTCTTGGAAGATATTTCGAGCTGGACAACCTATGCCTGCCGTACTTATCCACTATGATAGTCAATCGGTAATTGGAAGAGCACATAGTAGTATGTATAATGGTAAGTCACGACATATACGTCGTCGACATAATACCATTAGGCAGTTGATCCCGAACGGAGTGATTGCAATCGATTATGTCAAATCTAAGGATAATTTGGCAGATCCCCTAACGAAGGGGCTAAATCGAGATCAAGTATACTGCTCATCAAGAGGAATGAGATTGAAAATCTACAACTAAAAATGACTGTAGCGGTAACCCAACCTTGTTGACTGGAGATCCCAAGATCTTGGTTCAATGGGATAACGAAGTTACAGAAGTTGTGTAACAACACAAGAGAAATAATTATCTCTACTATCCTAATCCTAGGATGATTTAGTGTTGTCCTACCACATGTAGTGAGAATAAGCTTATGTTTTTAATGACTTCTATACCTTTAAGATGGAGTATGGTAGGATACTCTTGATAGAAGTGTCACCTATGTGAGTGTAATGACAGACCGCTTCAAT
The DNA here is from genome assembly GCA_024364735.1 of Boesenbergia rotunda. Lineage (NCBI taxonomy): Eukaryota > Viridiplantae > Streptophyta > Magnoliopsida > Zingiberales > Zingiberaceae > Boesenbergia > Boesenbergia rotunda. The sequence goes on from JAGFNQ010006017.1 coordinate 102,276, forward strand.
GAAACACTCATGAATCCAAGATGGTGTCCATGGCCGAAACGGAACCAACCATGAGAACTAAAAGTGGGTGAGATAAGTCTCTGTGTGGGTGTTATTGTCTTAGTATACACCAACAGCTGAGCAGTTCAAGACATCACGTTCACTGCGCAGCTTAGTATGCTCAATAGCATTCCACTACGGAAGGTTCAAAGCCACAAGCTACCTTTCTCGATGCATTGATTTATCGATTGGACTCTTGTAAAGTGTCAGCATGCATACATGCAATACATGCATTAATTTCCATTCATGTGGGGGATTGTTGGATACGATTTTGCAAAGCAAAATTTTGATGCCATCGATGGTTGAATGTCAAGTTTGACTTCAAAATCGAAATCTACATTTCGCATAGATAAATCTGGACTATTTATTTGCTCAAATCCGATTAAGGGTGAATGAGAAATTAATTGTTCAAGATACGCTCAAATGAACATTAAGGAAAAAGTTGGGCTTTTAGTCTCACATTGCTAACCGGCGAGAGCCAGTGGTTCCTTGTATGTGTTCTTGTACTAATGTTGTTAATACAAAAGCACAGGAGGTCTCTACCCTTGGGCGAGCAGCTGCTCGCACCTGCGAGCCCGCCACCCGCCACGCGCGCAATAGGCACTTTGTTGGCGCACTTTGCACTTCACATCGTTGCGAGGAGCATTGAGGAGCTTTAATTTATGCTCCACGTGGCGATGACGTGTCGTGATCAAGTGGTGCCATGTGGCATGTCGGTGACGAGGCAGTGCCTATGTGGCACGTGACTGTGTAGATAACGATGACTAGATTGGGCGAACAGATGGTGGCCGTCAGATCAAAGATCTGGACAGATCGCAGGAAGGTACGATCTGGAGCGTCCAATCAAAGATCTAGACAGATCGCAAGCATTTGCGATCTGGAGCATCGGATTCGAATCTGACTGTGAAGAGGGAGGATGGATCTGAGGCATCTAATTAAATGTTATAATCTGACGGCTGAGATCAAGATGAGATCTAAAGAGTTATAACTCTTCATATCAAGGAATGAGATTAAAAGACCTTTAAAATGTTATACCCTTTCGTTATGAACGGTCCAGATCTGTCCGAACCAAAGGGTACTTACCTCTTCACTAAATATAAATAGATCCCTCCACTTGATCATTTCATTCATTCAAGCATTGCAATCTAAAAGCATTTGCACTCATCCATCTTCTGCCATCGAGAGTCCAAAAAGCCTACGGAAAGGTTCGCCCGTCTCAGAATTTGAAGTGCTACTATTCCGAGACAACGTTGTTGTATCTTGGAAATGAATTTCTGCTATCCGTGAGCACCAGTAGTGGAGCAATATCGTTTTACGGAGATAGTGTCAAACACTAGCCTCGACGTAAACCAATCAGTTTGCTTCTTCCAAAAGCAACCTCCCGGAAGATCCAACGGTTGTAAATCGACTAAGTCAAATACCGAGAAGATATAAGTCAACAACCAACATATATATATATATATATATAGACCTTCAAAATATTCATTTATAATGGAATTGAAATTCTGATTCTCTTAAATTTTTAAAATTACTTTAACGAGGAAAAGGTCAAAAAAAATGTTTGCTAGACAGTCAGTCTGATCGTCCTCCCATGTTTTAGCTATAGCATTCAAGTTAATTGTTTTCATGATTTACTTCTTTCGTATTGGTCCTGAAATAAATTAGCGTAGACATTGAGAATGAACGAATTATCTTTTACCACCTCCAAAATACCAACTTAATCCAAATACCCTTTTGAGCTCCATAATCCACACCAACATAATTCCATCTAGTATACTCTCTCAGGATTATATTGCAGTTGTTAGATTTTTCGACTTTTTACCAAAGAGCGTACCCAAGAATTGATATTTACCAAAAGGCGTACCATGGTTTCATTTTCATCAAAGAGCGCACTGATTTTAGTGAACTTCCTCTTATACCCCTCCCACTAATTACTGTTTTTCTCTTTCTCTCTCAGTAACAAATTCTGAGATGTCTACACAGACTTTTTCAGACTTTTTATTTTAAAATAATATAATATGGAATCGGCGCTAAAAAACATAAGGAAAAAACCGAAAAAATATTTCAGTTAAAAAATATCACATCCAACAAGATTTAAAAAACGCTTTTTCAGACTCGATTTCAGACTCGACGCTTTTTTCAGACTCGATTTCTCCATACTTATGTTGATTGGTATTTTTGTTATGATAGGTTTTTTTACGTAAGTCTGAAACGTAAAGAAACATCTATTTATATTTCTGAAATCACAATAAAAATCGCTGAGAAAGACATAAAAATTATGCTGTTTATATTAATTTAGATTAATCTAAATTTAGATTAATTTAGATTAATCCAAAAATTATCCTATCATTTAATTGCCATATAATTTAAATTATAAAAAGATCCAAATATTATTTATTATATTAATTTAGATTAATCAAATATAAAAAATTATCTCTTTATATTTTTGAAATCATATTGAAAGAGATGTTTCTTTTAACTGTGGCCAAGATGCAGTCATATTTATACATCTTTGTGTGCTAACTGATACGGTTAGAGAACATAACTGAAAACTATTGGTATTAAGTTTGTACATCAGAAATAACATCTCCTAAGTAAATTCTAAATAGAGATATTAAGTATGGAGAAATCCAAATATCCTAGGTCCATCAGTCAGTGTTCACCGAAACCCACTGATTCATCATAGAAAACTCCTATTGCAACATAATTTATAATCATTAGAAGTTTGGACACCAAAAATACCATCTCCTAGCTCAACTCTAAATATTGATATTGGATTTTGAGAAATCCAAATATCCTAGGTCCATCAGTAGATTTTGGTGAAAACTCACTAATAGACCTAAAAATCTCTTATTGCAACATAATTTATAATCATTAGATGTTTGGACACCAAAAATACCATCTCCTAGCTCAACTCTAACTATTGATATTGAATTTTGAGAAATTCAAATATCCTAGGTCCATCAGTGGGTTTTGGTGAAAACCCATTAATTGACATAAAAATCTCCTATTGCGACATAATTTATAATCATTAGAAGTTTGGACACCAAAAATACCATCTTCTAGCTCAACTCTAATTATTGATATTGGATTTTGAGAAATCCAAATATCCTAGGTCCATCAGTGGGTTTTGCTGAAAACTCACTGATAGATCTAAAAATCTCCTATTGCAACATAATTTATAATCATTAGAAGTTTGAACACCAAAAATATCATCTTCTAGCTCAACTCTAACTATTGATATTGAATTTTGAGAAATCCAAATATCCTAGGTCCATCAGTGGGTTTTGGTGAAAACCCACTGATTGACCTAAAAATCTCCTATTGTAACATAATTTATAATCATTAGAAGTTTGGACACCAAAAATATCATCTCCTAGCTCAACTCTAACTAGAACTATTGATATTTTTATTTAATTTATTTACATTTATCCAAGATGTGTTCAGACCCTCCTTGGGCCTGGAGGGCCTGAATACATCTATGTTCAAGCCCTCCTAGCGTGACTTCAGACCCTGCGTTTTAATCTGAAATTACGTGTTTTGATAGGTTTTTTTATATATTAATATATTTTTAAATTTGAAAAAAAATTGAGTCCACATCGGACCTGAAATAAAAGATTTCAGGCCCACGTTGCCTGAAATCAAAACAGAATTGTTTTTTATATATTAATATATTTATTAAATATTATTTAATATATTAATAAAAAATCATCTATTTATATTTTTAAATTTTGTTGGATGAGATATTTTTTAACTGAAATATTTTTCCGATTTTTTCATTATGTTTTTTAGCACCGATTCCATATTATATTATTTTAAAATAAAAAATCTGAAAAAGTCTGTGCAGACATCTCGAAATTTGTTACTGAGAGAGAAAGAGAAAGGCAGTAATTAGTGGGAGGGGTATAAGAGAAGTTTACTAAAATCAGTGCACCGTTTGATGAAAATAAAACCATGGTATGCCTTTTGGTAAATATCAATTCTTGGGTATACTCTTTGGTAAAAAGTCGTAGATTTTTAAGTGTAGATCCTAAAAGTATCAGGGTCAAGACTTAACTGCATGAAATTGCTGGGGATTTTCTCTCTAATGGATAATGAATTTGAGACACCGAGCTTGAGACAATAGATCATCTAGATAGATCATAATGAGCGTCTTCTAATTTATTCTGATGATTGATGAAAAATTTTTACGGAATATTTAGTTTTTTTATTTATTAAAATATTATTTTGATAAGATTATTACTCTTAAATAAACAAAATTAACATATTAATCATAATGTTGTGGAAGCTAGTAAGTAACTTTATATATTATATAGTTAGTGGTTAGCTTCTAAACTGTCAATCATAATCGGATAATGCTCATTTTCAAATGTAATAGATGGGACGAAGTCCCTTACTTTATTTTACTTATTAAAATATTATTTTAATCAATTTATGACTCTAAATAAGCAAAATTAATCTAAGTTAATTATATTGGTGTAGAAGTTAGCAATCAGCTTCTATATGATATAGCAACTAATTGCTATTATGATCGGATAATACTCATTCAAATGTAGTGGGGTGTGGTGATGGGTGCGATGAAATCCTCTTAGTTTGTTTTTCTCTTTAAAATAGTATTTTCACCGTATTATCATTCAAAGAAATAAAATAAAAATGATGTAAAATCATTATTATTAAAGTTAGCAACTAATTAATTTCTATCCATTATGAAAGCTAGCATATAATTTCTACATGGTATAAAAACTAACAACCAATTTTTATCCATTATAAAAGTTACATGCTAATTTCTAGACCAAATAATATAAGAGTATTATTTTAGCCAGTTCAGATTAAATAGAGCATTCATTTGCCTATACTTAAATGAATGTCAAAATTTTATTATTATTATTATTTTACAATTTTTTTCTACCCTTTTGTTATTATTATTATACAAAATTGTTTTTGCCTTTTTATTACTATTATTATTATTATAATAAAAAATTATGTGACTCAGGTTGCCCCCACCTAATGTGTTCTCTGCACATGCCTAACACATACTTGATCTAACAAGGTCAATGTGAAAATCAAATCAAATACAATGTGAAAAAACAAAAAACTAGTAAAACATGGAATGTTTCACTTTGGTGGGAATAAAAGCGATTCGTTCATCCTTAACGTCCTCATCAATTTATCTCAGGGTCAATACGGAGAAGGTAAATCATAAAAATTACTAACTCAGATATTATAATTAGCACGTAGAGAGGACATGTACACTAACTTTATCAGATTTTAACTTTTAAATCTCATAATAATAACACTAATATACTAATGATCAGTTGATTTCATAAAATTAGAATGTTTCATCTTTGGGGCATGCTGTAAAGTGTGATACAAAGTTGACAGATATACCAAACTATCAAGTTAAGAAATATCACATATCAAACTGTCCTTGCGTAGTTGTGTACCCTTTCTTGGCCATGCAAAGACTTGGTCCTTGTGCTCCCACATGAGCCACAGCTAGCTAGCTAGCACTCTTGGCCAAAACGACCCTTGCAATCAATCCATCCACTGGATCGCGCGAGCCTTCACTATCACCACCACCACCAACCCCTTCAGTTTCAGGCTCATCATTTCAAACCTTATCTTGGATATGATCTGCCAACTTAGATCTTCTTTTCAGACTCGTTTGGACTGTATAGGGGTACGTGGGCATTGATTCTAAATTCTGAAGCACCAAGAAAGATAGAAATTAATGAAAGTAAAATTACAAGATCGTCGTGAGTAAATTTGATCTTCGATTAGCTAAGAACATCTTCATATTCGTCAGATATATATCTGACTAATTAAATGAATACATTTATTAAATAATTTATTAAATTAAAATGATCAAGGATGATTAATTTGTTACGGTCTAGTAAAAATAATTATGTTTATTACAGATATTTTTCACAGTCCCTCCCAGATTTAGGATATATGCTCAAATCTCATTATAATAAATTTGTCATCTTCTAACTAACTGAGCACCCCGTGAGTACGATTTATTATTGTTAATGAACAAAGATTATATAGCTCTTGAAATTATGATTTAAAAAGTGGGATGAATTTCTGTGCAATAAGAGTTCAAATCTCATTGAGGATACATTACATTTGGGGAGTTTGAAAATTTTATGAGGTTAGGTCGTTCTTCGTGACTCATTTGTACTTTTCGATTGAGTTTGATGACCGATAAGAAATTTCTATAGGATAATATTGGTCACTCTATGATTAATTGGAATGTGAAATTAATACATAGATTATTAAAAAAATCAATAGAGATTATAGATTAATAAAACTCTTATTCATTTATTTATATAATATAAATCAAAATGATTATAATATTAACTTATTAACCAATCAAATAGACTTAAAAATATAAAAATTCAAAATATTCAAACAAACTCAAATTGAGAGGTTAATAATATCTAATTAAATCAAGCTCTATCTCATACAAAATTAAACAAACTCGATTAATTTATGGAACAAACTTAAATAGCATAAAATTTGCTTTGATCTGACTTATTTACCTTTCTACTTTTGAATATGATAAACACGTCGAAAATAATTTATTTTCGCTTCTAAATAAAGACTAAGAACTCTATGTTTCGTCAATTTTGGGCTTGATTTTGCTTAGAAGGGAATTCACTTGACCAATCGTCATTCATATACTGTATTAGGGTAAAATGTCCTTTCTGATTTACTTGTCTATATCTTATCGTTGTTTAGGGTGAGCGATATTGCTCCAAGAGGCATGTAATGAACTAACTAGTTTAACTCCAACTATCTATAAATCGCTACCGATTGCTTCACTTTATATGTGTGTATCACATTTGGCAGAGCATTGAATGCAATTTGAAGAAAATAATCTGCAAACACTAGGAAAATGATATGATGGTCGAGTGATTTTAAGGGTGGTGTCTTCCTCAAAGTCGTGTGCTATCCAATTCTGATTCTTGGAAGGGTGCAAGGAACTGTGATCCCTTGAGCTGTATCTTTGACTATTCCTCCTTGGAATTTTGTCTGGTTCTTGTATATCAACAATTTACAGTTGGCTATCTTTTTAATTCTGAAAAAACATTGAAATCTTCTGGCCACGGAATGGAAAGATTTACAGGCATGAAAGATACTTCATTTCCTTATGAACTCTTACAAGATTCAGCTATGGAAGTGACATTTTCCTACCTACATCAATGACTTAAAACTCCAAACACAAGTCTGCAAAACAGTGTAAATTATGTAGCAATTTTCACAATTCTCGCCATGAATGAAGACTAATGGAAGCTGTGGTACTGGTGGTCTGGCCAAGGCCAGAACACAGATTGATCATCTCCCATGTTACACAGCAAGCTACTGAAGCTGGTTTCTGCTGAAGCTGGGTTCTGGTCCAAGTGATCAGCTTGCTCGAGTGATTGTAAGGACGGCAAAATTGTTCTTGAGATCTCACTTCTGTTGCTCCAAGAACCTTCAGTTTCCTTGTTGAGATTGACGATGAGATCATCAGATGTTTCTCTGACTCTGAGTGCCAAAATCTGCAAACTCGACCTGTTTAATATGATCATACAAGGAAAAAAGAAAAAGTGTAAGCGATTAAAACTTGAACCTCAGCTTGGAGCTTCTTGTTTCGGTCAAGGAGGGAGTCATTTTCAGTCCTCATGGCCTCAAACTGCCTCTTGAGCACATCATGATCCTTCTCCAATTGCTTGGTCTTCGACCTCGCTCTCCGGTTTTGGAACCAAATGGCCACCTGCCTCGGCCGCAGGCCGAGGGCCTTGGCCAGCTGCGCCTTCCTCTCCGGCCCGAGCTTGTTCCCCAGCTCAAAGCCCCTCTCCAATGTCCTCACCTGCTCTATGTTCAGCCTTTTCTTCTTCTCTCCGACCGCTGAACCATCGTCGTCATTCATCATCTCATCAAAGGACACACACCTCTTCCCGGCATCGGACTTATCCCTGCATTGGGTGGAAGGAGGGAATTGGAAGAGGGGGAGAAGGAGGAAGAGGAGGAGGAGGCCGTTCCATTGCAAGCCATCTGCACACTTCAGTTATAAGCAGCAAAGGGGACTTTCAATGGACTCGAGGGGACGTGAAGGGAGTGTAGTCACTCATCACTCATGGAGATGTAGAAATAATCAGCTGCATTTGCTCGTTTTCAGCGTGATGTGTTCCATTTCTGTGATCAGACGCAAGAAAACGATCGGTTTAGCTTTTTCTGAATAACTAATCCTTTGTGTGCATTAAACCTTTTGTTCTGATTATATTTCCAGAGGCTATTTATAGCTGAAAATTGAAAAGGAACATTAGCACAATGATAAAGTTGATGTCATGCGGCCCGAAAGTCACGGGTTTGAGTCTGGAAAACAATTTCTTGCAAGGCCCTTCGCCATTTCTGTGATCACGCAAGAAAACGATCGATTTAGTTTTTTCTGAATAACTAAATATCATTTGTGTTTTTGATGTCGAGAGGCTATTTAATTTATAGCTGAAAACTACTATTCATTGCCCAACAAAAATCTGCAATCTTGCCTTACCCTGATGGATGTGGAGTAACACTGGAGGAAGGTAATGGAAGAAAGAAAACCCTATTCCAAGGGAAATAATTCAAGATAGTGTGTCCATCTTCGGGTACGTAATTTTTATTGACAGAAATTGCCGTCCAACCATCTTAATGAAAAGTGGCCGTCGCTCCGGGGTGGCAATGGTGCAGGGAGGATGTCTTCTTATTTTTCAGAGATTTAAAGATTAAATTTTAATTTAAATGAATTAACGGATAAATTTATTTCAATGAGCAATTGACTTATAGAATGTTGAGTTGATGGGCCACCTGCTGTATTTATTGTTGAACAATACACTAGAGATATTTGGGCCGAATTGAAATTACACAGACTTAATTTCAACTTAATTATCTATCGAGCTGACTTGAACGAATAATTTCAGGCTGTCAATGGAGGTTGATTTTGCCAAGCTTCTGTTGATCAGGACGTTGTTCCAAGTCGAGATGTCACCTAACTGTTTGATTAGCGATTTTTCCGAGTCACCAAACCATAGCCTCGAGTCTGGGTGCATCCTCCCGACTCCGAATAGAGCAGAATTGGGATGAGGGTTGCTGAGTCGATGTTGAGTGTTCCCTGATGGAACGCCAAGTAAGGAGTGTCTTGTGTTCCCGAGTGGATGCTGAGTCGACCGTCAGTTCAGTCCTGAGTAGGGAGCGAGTAGGCCCTGAGTAGATCTCTTGAGCGAAAATGAATGTGAGTCGAGTCAGCCCGTGTTAAATATCGAAAAATAAAATCAGATCCATGAAATTTCGGAAAATTTTTGAAAAATATAACCGGATTCACGAAACGAACATGTGTTCACGCGTCAGCCCCCCTTGCAGTTTCCTTCTCCATGTGAAGTCGATCCACGCCGACGCCTTCACCGGAGTTGTGGTCGTCACTCACCTCCCGTTTGCGTCGCTGGTGCCTAATTATCGCCGCCACTCTACCTCTCGATCAGCAGCCATCATCTTTTGTGTGAAGCAACACCCCCTTCCCTAATTCCTCTTTTCCTCCTCCGATTTGCCCGACATCTCCCTCTTCACGTCATCCTTTTCTTCTTTCCTGAGGCTCCACCTCGATCCTCCTCTTCTAGTCTTCTTCCTTCCCTTTGAATTTCTCCATCTCCAAATGCTGCCAGTTTCAGCCAAGGCAGGTTTCAAACAGGTGTGTGAGGTAAAGTGTGATTTTTTGTTATTATCGTGAACCCCTTATGTTCTTGCATCTAATCGGTTGTTTGGACAGGATTTGGTTTGGTATTTTGTTGATCGTTTCCTCCCGAAGCTGATCTCACTGGATCACAACAGTGGGGTTGTTGCTGGCAGCAAATCAGGTAAGAATTGTTTGTTGTAGAGTTTTTTTTCGGGTGAATTAAGGGTGTTTGATGTTGGATCAGATTTTTAGTTGGCTTGTAGGATCACATTTGGGATCTGAGTTGGTGTTGGAATTTTGGTTTTGATGATCACTAGAGCATCGATTTTTGTGGTTGAATAATTGTTCCGGAAGTAATTGACGCGGACGGGGAGTCACCAGAGCGCAACCCATGAGGACGATGACGGGGAGAAGACGATTGCGCCTTGCAAGATTAGCACGAGCGTTAATGGGGACATGCCGGAAGGTTTTCCGGCAGAACCCACTCTGACGTTCAAGTCAGAATCCTTATCGCTTTTTAGGAGGACAACGAGAAATCAGAATTTGTGCAAGTTGGGAAAGCTCCCCCCCCACCTCGATGCCATAGCACCTTATATATCTGGGGTTTCGGTCATACGTGTCCCCACGTTCTCCTCCACAGCTCTTAATCATCGGTTACTTGATATCTTTTGGTAACGACCGCTGCAATCATTAAGGCCTTAATTGTCGCGTGTTGCAGGTAATAATTATCCAATGACTTTCCCGTTCTGGAAAGAGGAATGACTACTTGAAGTCGGGATGTCTCGTACATTGATCTTTGGGCTTTACTCTCCCGAGTAGGTCTCGAGGTCTTTGCTTGTTTTGCCAAGAGGGTATCAGGGTCTCGACACCCGAGCTGCCCTCGAAGGCTCTCATCTGTTCTCCCGAGGTAGTCTTGGGAGCCCAACCCCCAATCTGACCTCGAGGGCCTTTACCTGTACTCCTGAGGTAGTCTCGGTCTGACCCCAGAGCTCCGGCCTGATGGGCCCTACCACGTAGCTTCCCCGTGCCACACGTCCACCCCGAGATGCTCATCCCTATTACAAGTCCATCCCTTCAAGTCTAATCTAAGGAAGTGTAGCTGACTGATTAGACTGGTGGTATAACGAAGGGAAGCTATGTATCTGCGGGTCCATGCATCCATAACTTCTCCTTTGGCGGCTTGTCGGGTCTAAGGAATCGAAACATTCGTCCCTTGGCCTGAGACAGTCTTTTGAATTAGTCTAAAAATCCTTGTGAATTCCAAGGCGAGGCAATGATAGATGTCTATCACCCATTAAAAGCGCATGGGATCTCTTAATGGCGAGGAGACATTTCAGCGAGTAAGGCATCACCATGTGGACGTATCTTTTCTTCGCGATTTTCATCTGACACGCATCGCAGGGTCATACCAACCGACAGCCATAAAGGGTGGCGATGCCTCGAGATAGGCGGACATCACCATCCATGTGTCATGCCTCGATTGCTCACATGAGGGCGGCTTCCTCCCTATAAAAGAGGAGACGAAAGCATCCTCCTGTCTTCCTGCATTATCGAATATCAGAGCTCGCACATCCTACCACTGTCTATCAACTTCTTCCTTCACTAGGGTTTCTTCTCGACGCGTAAATCTCATTCACCTTCCATCTTATTCTCCTTCCTTCATTCGAAGACATGGGTAAGGAGGGAAAGGGGAAAAGAGACCAAGAGAAGGGAAAGCCTGAAGGGGAGAGGGCTTATCACCCTGAGTGGTATGACGTCAGTTCATTGAAGCTCAAGTCCGCTACGCTGAGCGCCGCCTGTGAGGCCTACGGTATTCCGACAGACTTAGAAGATAGGGCTCTCGACCTTGAATAGTCTCCTGTAGAGGCTCCCATAGGCTTCTTCACTTTTTTCTTAGGGCAGGTAGCACTTGGATGCCGTAGCACCTTATATACCTGGGGTTTCGATCATACGTGTCCCCACGTTCTCCTCCATGTCCCTTAATCATCGGTTACTTGATATCTTTTGGTAACGACCGCTGTGATCATTAAGGCCTTAATTGCTGTGTGTTGCGGGCAATAATTATCCGATGACTTTCCCGTTCTGGGAAGAGGAACGATTACTTGAAATTAGGTTCTGTCATGCATTGATCTTTGGGCTCCACTCTCCCGAGTAGGTCTCGGGGTCTTTGCTTGTTTTACCAAGAGGGTCTCGGGGTCTCGACACCTGAGTTGCCGTCGGCGGCTCTCGTCTGTTCTCTCGAGGTAGTGTCGGAGTCCGACCCCCGGTTCGACCTCGGGGGCCCTTGCCTGTACTCCCGAGGTAATCTCGACCTGACCTCAGAGCTCCGGCCTGACGGGCCCTGTTGGGACCGGGTGCATGTTGACATGGATGCGAATTCATAATTTTAAAATTAATTACGTGCAGCGGAAGGTTTAGCATAAATAATTTCTCAATTTTTTTAACCACACATCTAAGCATGCAACTTTATCTTGTGTAGACATGATCATATATTTAAAATTTTACAGAAACGTAAACTAATTTACGTATTACCTCGCGTAAGTCGAAGGAAGGGACGAGATCCAACCGTAAGCGTCCCTCGGAAGCTCCGCCTCTATTCGCGTCCACGCCGAGTATCTTCGGGATGACTTCGCAAAGCCACGAGTTTCGTGTTCTCGAGAACTACTAGATTCTCCGAGAACGCGACAAGAAAACCAAGAGAGAAGTAATCACATCGGAAAAACTCACTACCAAGGTTGGCCGGAATCACAATTCCGGCGAGAAGGAGGAAGATGACTTGCGCCCAATCCCAAGGTAATAATGGACAGAGAGGAAGATCGTCCCAACGGAAGAACTTTGTTGCCTCGGTGCTTCTCCTTGTGCTCACGGCAAGAAGAAGGGAGAAGAGCCTTGTGGCCGGCCAAGAGAAAGAAGGGAGGAGAGGGAGAGAGCCCAGGCAAGAATACTTCGATTTATTTTCATGCCTTGCCTTGGGTCCTTTATATAGTGGTCTCTCAACCGCCAAGTCTCTTTTTTCTTATGGAATAAATTTTCTATGACTTATTCCATCATGCCAAGTTTTATCATATTTTAATTCATGATAAAAACCGACCAAATCTCCTTTTTTCTTATGGAATAAATTTTCTTATCATGGTAAATCAATCCATGATTGATTCTATATAATAAAATAAACCAATCCATGGTTCATTTTAATTTCCATGAAAAATAAACCAAACCTTGGTTTATTATATAAAAATTTATATCATCCATAATTTTATAAAACAAACCACACTTGGTTTATTTTATAAATTGAACCAAAAACTTAGTTCTCTCCCTTTGTTGTGGCCGGCCAAGCAAGAGGATGGAGACCCTCTTTGGCCAGCCCATCCAAGCCACGCCCCAATGAATTAAACTCATTTAATTCATCTATTAAGTCTTCAAAAGACTTAGCCATTTTACGCTTCCAATGCGTCTCTGAAAAATTCGGATTCGACTTATCGTTTGGCTTAACCAAACCTAATCTCTCTTGATTGGAAAATCCAATTTTCAACTCGTTTTAAATCCCTTGGATTACTCGTAGTGTGTGTGACTAAATAGACTTTCGATTTATGTTGGCCGTCTATAATTAACCAATTATAGAACGATCATGAGTGCACCTAGTAGTACATCATGATCCCCAATTAATCGAAAGATCAACGGTTGACCTCAGAAACAATTCTGAAACCCTTCAGCAGCTATAATGAATCGTGCCCCATTCCGTTCACCATCTTATACCCACTTGGTTCAGGACATAGTCTATGTGTGTCAGTCCCCACTAGGCTGACTACGTCACACCTAGCCCAAGTAACGTTTTCTCATCCTACGGATTCTAATTACTCTCATGTATTTAAGAGATTCATACTCTGAACATGTCATGCTCTGGCCAGAGGCTTCGAGTAACAATCCGACGATAGGCCTTGGGTATACATCTCCTCGCAAGGAGTGGTGAATCCTTTGTAGGCAGTTCAAACATCTTCGGGCACTTCGGCTTATACCCAATCATCCTGGGTCCACACCTCCTTGGAGATGCTTGCTTAAGATGTCAAAGTATAAGTCTCCATGACCAAGATGACTTGAACATCGCAAGTCAAAGGAACATCGCACTTAAGCTGCAGTAAGAACTTCATTGACATATCTACATATAGACTACCATATGAAGTTTTACAGCCAGTCACTCCAATGAACTAGTTCCCTTAATTAGCATTCATGTTTATCTCCGGACATCCCAATGTCACCAACTAGTGAGAATCAGCTGATTAGAGAATAACTCATGCTAGTCTCAACAGAATTGATAGTGTCCGTATTTGTCAATTCATCGACTAGGGACAATTTCAATACTTCACAATTGCACATGTAGAGATAATCACTAGTTGTGAATTCATCACAAATTCTCTCATGCTGTGAATTGTATTGCGGACATTCAGTAAATGAGTTTAAGATCTCAATCAAATACATAAACATGTATACTCAAATAATGAATATTCATTTATTAAAATAAATGATTACAATCATAAGGCGATTTCCTTAGGACACTTTTCTCATATCACTAACAAACTCCCACTTGGCCTAATGCCAATCACTATGGTATCCAATACCACAGGCTCTAACATGACCCTCAAACTTGCTTTGAGGCAAAGCCTTAGTTAAAGGATCCGCTAAATTCCTTTCAGTGGGAATTTTCTCAATTTGTATATCATTCCTACTTATAATCTCTCTGATTAGATGATAGCGGCGAAGCACATGTTTGGATCGCTGATGAGACCTTGGTTCCTTCGCTTGTGCAATAGCTCCATTATTGTGGCAATAAACCGGTATTGCTTCATCAATGGTTGGAACCACACCAAGTTCTGAGACAAACTTCTTAATCCAGACTGCTTTCTTTGTTGCTTTCGATGCTGCAATATATTCCGCTTCCGTGGTAGAATCCGCTACAGTGTCTTGCTTGGAACTCTTCCAACTTATTGCGCCTCCATTCAAAATAAATAAGTATCCGGACTGAGATTTGGAGTCATCCTTATCTATCTGGAAACTGGCATCTGTATACCCACGTATTACCATATCACCTTCTCCATATATTAGGAACATATCCTTAGTGTTTCTTAAGTACTTGAGGATTGTCTTGATAGCCGCCCAATGATCCATTCCTGGATCAGACTGGTATCTGCTTGTGATGCTCAGAGCATACGATACATCGGGCCTAGTACATAACATAGCATACATGATAGATCCTATCGCGGATGCATAAGGAATCTTATTCATGCAAATCCTCTCGTCTTCTGTGCGCGGACACGTAGACTTCGAAAGGTTGATCCCATGCCTGATGGGAAGGTAACCTTTCTTGGATTCCGACATGCTAAACCTTTCTAGCACTCGGTCTATATATGTAGACTGCGAAAGACCAAGCAACCATTTTGATCTATCTCTATAGATTCTAATCCCAAGGATATAGGTTGCTTCTCCCAGGTCTTTCATGGAGAAAGTTTTGGACAACCAAAATTTAACTGACTGTAAGACTGATAATCGTTTCCTATAAGTAATATGTCATCGATATATAACACTAGGAATACGACTGCACTCCCACTAACCTTCTTGTACACACAAGGTTCGTCAGGATTTTGTGAGAAATCAAACTCTTTGATTGTCTCATCAAAACAGATGTTCCAGCTCCTGGATGCTTGCTTTAGTCTATATATGGATCGTCGAAGCTTACATACTTTGGTTTTATTGACCGATGTGAAACCTTCAGGTTGTATCATGTATACATCTTCAAGCAGGTTTCCATTAAGGAAAGCTATTTTCACATCCATTTGTCATATCTCATAATCATAATGAGCTGCTATGGCCAGGAGCATCCGAATATATTTAAGCATAGCTACTGGCAAATATGTTTCGTCATAATCAATTCCTTGTTTCTGACGATATCCTTTTGCCACTAATCTAGCCTTAAAGGTAACAACATTACCTTCCATGTCGGTTTTCTTCTTGAAAACTCACTTGCACCCTATGGGCTTAATCCCTTCAGGTGGGTTAACCAAGTCTCATACTTGATTTTTGTACATGGAATCCATTTCCGACTTCATGGCTTCAAGCCATTTATCTCATTCTGAATTTTTCAAAACATCTTCATAACTGATAGGTTCGTCATCGTTAATGAGTAACACGTCGTTCGATTCACTTATGAGAAATCCGTATCTCTCTGAAATATTGCGTGTCCTATCAGACCTACGAAGAAGTGGTGTTGTTTTAGGTTCAACTGATAGCTCATCATTATGAGTTATTAGTTGTGGGTCTAGACTAGGTGTCTCTGTAATGTCTATTGGAGTTTCTTGAACTTCTTCAAGTTCAATGCTACTCCCACTGTTTTCTTGTAAAAGAAATTCTTTTTCTAGAAATACAGCATGCCTTGAAACAAACACCTTTTGTTCCAAGGGATGATAGAATTGGTAACCCTTCGTTTCCTTAGGGTATCCAATAAATAGACATTTATCAGACTTAGCATCCAATTTGTCTGATATAGTCCGCTTTACATAAGCAGGACAACCCCATATCTTTAGGTGAGATAAATGAGGTTTCTTACTATTCTATGTCTCATATGGAGTAGTAGAGACTACCTTGGTCGGGACTCTGTTTAGCAAGTAAACAGCTGTCTTAAGCGCATAGCCCCAAAAGGATTTTGAAAGAGTTGCATGATTCATCATAGATCTAACCATGTCCATCAAGGTTCGGTTACGCCTCTCAGATACACCATTATGCTGTGGTGTATATGGCGGAGTCCATTGAGACAATATCCCATTGTCCCTAAGATAATCTTGAAACTTTTGACTTAAGTATTCACCACCCCGATCAGATCGAAGTATCTTAATACTTTTGACAAGCTGTTTCTCTACTTCATTTCTGAACTCCTTGAATTTCTCAAAAGCTTCAGATTTGTGTTTCATTAAGAACACATACCTGAATCGTGAGTGATCATCGATAAAGGTAATGAAGTAGCTATAGCCTCCTTGTGCAAGAGTTGACATTGGTCCACATACATCAGTATGTATTAGACCAAGCAATTCTCTCACTGGTTTACCTTTTTCGGAAAAGGGTAATTTAGTCATCTTTCCTTTTAAGCATGATTCGCATGTATCAAATGAACCGGGTTCAAATGATTCCAGAATTTCACATCGGTGTAATTTGGTCATGCGTTTCTTGCTTACATGGCCAAGACAACAATGCCACGTATAGGAGTCTATTTGATTATCTATTCGAGCACGTTTGTTGCTAACTTCGATATTGAAAACGTCACCGGATAAATCTAACGTGTAGATACCATTGCATAAAGTTCCGGTCCCATAAAGAACACCATTTAAAGTTATGTAACAGCAATTGTTACTAAAAGTTAAATGGTAACCCTTTTCATTCAAGCATGAAATAGATACAATGTTCTTTATTAACGAAGGAACAAAATAATAATTATCCAATTCTAAGACAAGTCCAGTAGGGAGCTTTAGCAAATATGTTCCGATGGCAATAGCAGCAATCTTTGCTCCATTTCCAACTCGCAAATTCGCTTCTCCCTTGACGAGTCTTCTTCTATTCCTTAGCCCGTGTATGTCATTACATATATGTGAGCTACACCCAGTATCAAGTACCCAGGTGTACGAGGAAATAGAGTGACATTCAATAACGAAGATGCCTGAAGAGGATGGGGCATCAGATGCCTTCTTCTTCAAGGACTCAAGATAAACCTTGCAGTTTCTTCGCCAGTGGCCCTCCTTGCCGCAGTGATGGCAAGTGCCTTTTAGTGTCTTTTCAATCCTTTTGGCCTTAGTTAACTTATTGGTGTCCAAAATGGAACGCAAATTCAGAGAAGACATGATCAGGTAATTATTCTAGAAATACAAATTGAGGTTATGTGATGAGAATGATAAAGAATGCATCAATATACATTAATTAAATCCTATTTATTTTTCGAATTGAATAACCCTTTTTATCAATTCGGGAGATCGTAGGAACATCTCCAAATAGGTTGATATCCAACCATAGATAAGAACAACCATGGCTGGAGTCCATCAAGTTATTCTTAGCTATGAAGGTAGGTAATTATACCGATTACATATTACACATATGTAACTATCACATTATGCTATCAACTAATTAAATGTTTGCATATATCATTGGGTTGTTAACTCATTAACAAGTATGCAACAATATACATAGCTCCCAACGACACCTCTCTTTATATCGACCTTGGCTGTGGCACAACAAATCGATGCTCCAAGCTTAAGGCTGACCCATTAATCAAGAAATAGTTTTAATATGGTTGAAGCTCATTCAACCGTTTAGTCAGGCTTGGATGTGTCCAACAACCAAAACTAAGGATTGACCTCTAATTCCAACTATATTAACCATAAACTAATTCCATGGTTTGAACATGTTGAGATTCAAGCCGGGCATGGATGTGTCCATCAACCCAAACGAGAAACAAAACTCCGGTTCTAACCATATTAATGGAAGGTGTTGGCCTTAATATTTTGTAAGGGATTTTGGGTCTCATCTTTTCTTTTAAGCACATTCATGACATATAATTATGTCATATACTAATGATTTCCTTAATAAAGTATGTGTGTGACTTAATTTATCAAGTCTCATTAATTGAATTAGGAACCGGATTTCTTAATTCTAATTTCATACTTTATTCAAGGAATTATTTTGGGAAACAATTTCCTAAATTATCATAATCAATTTCGGAAATAATATGTTTAAGACTTTGATTTCTCTAAATCAAATCTTATTAAATTAAGAGACAGATTCCTTTAATTCAACCACATATTATTTTTATGAAAATCTTATTTAAGGAAATATACTCTATAGGAAACAATTTTCCTAATTAATTTTGGAGACAATAATATATAAGAGCATCACCTCATAAATCAAATAAGGAAATTATCGTTTGAGAATCACCTCAAAATTTCCACGATTTGATCACATATTTTATTTATGGAAAATTAATATCAATAACTTAAATTGGACGGCTCCCCGAGGCTCAATCCAAAATAAGAATTTATTGATAATATAATTTGGACGGCTCCCCGAGGCTCAATCCAAATTAAACATTTGACAGTTTAAATTCAATTTAGGAAATTTAATTATAACAACTAATTTTAAATTGGACGACTCCCCGAGGCTCAATCCAAAATAAAGAATTTTGTAAATAGTTTAATTTCCAATTATGAATTTAAATTCCAATTAATATTCCCATAATTTGTCTAGACTTTCTTGAAAGAAAGTGCCCAAAATTGCGAGCTTTCCATAAATGAAAAGTTTCCAAAAATAAAAGGTTTTCAGAATAATTGTAAGTTTCTGGTACAAAGAAAACTTACGTATTTCCAAAATTAGAAAATTTCCAAAATAGGAAATTTCCAAAATTGGAAAGTTTTCACAATTATCATAAAATTTCAGAAACAGAGGTATTTCAAAAGTTTGCGAAATTTCATGAGGATTTCCAAACCTTGAAATTCCTAAATCGGAAATTTACCATAATTGGAAAGTTTCCATAATTGGAAAATTTTTCAAAATTGAGATCATGACAAAGTTTTCCGCAAAACAATTATATGATTATGTCGAACACTAACCGGCTCTGATACCACTGTTGAGACCGGGTGCATGTTGACATGGATGCGGGTTCGTAATTTTAAAATTAATTACGTGCAGCGGAAGGTTTAGCATAAATAATTTCTCAATTTATTTAACCACACATCTAAGCATGCAACTTTATCTTGTGTAGACATGATCATATATTTAAAATTTTGCAGAAACGTAAACTAATTTACGTATTAACTCGCGTAACTCGAAGGAAGGGACGAGATCCAACCGTAAGCGTCCCTCGGAGCTCCGCCTCTATTCGCGTCCACGCCGAGTATCTTCGGGATGACTTCGCAAAGCCATGAGTTTCGTGTTCTCGAGAACTACTAGATTCTCCGAGAACGCGAAAGAAAACCAAGAGAGAAGTAATCACATCGGAAAAACTCACTACCAAGGTTGGCCGGAATCACAATTCCGGCGAGAAGGATGAAGATGACTTGCGCCCAATCCCAAGGTAATAATGGCCGGAGAGGAAGATCG